>ML256137.1:0-91343 GCA_005239495.1 Nicotiana undulata | reverse complement strand
ACATCGGATTCAAGCCTAAGAACTTTGAAATTTCTAAAATTCACCAATGATGCCGAAACTATCCAAATCAACTCCGTTTGACCTGAAATTTTGCAGACAAGTCCAAAATGACATTACGAACATGTCCCAACTGTCGGAATTCCATTTCGACTTCGATAGCCTATTTTTCACTACCGTCCGAAAATCGCCAAAAACTAACTTCCGCCAATTCAAGCCTAATTCTACACCGGACATCACAAAATTATTCTGAACACACTCCTAAGTTCCAAATCACCTAACGAAGCTATCCGAGCCATAAAATACGCATTCCGAAATCGTTTGCCAATAAGTCAACTCTTAGTTGACTTTTTCCTATTTTTAGGCTATTTTTAAGGACTAAGTGCCTGAGTTCTCATTTAACCATTCCGATTTCAAGCCTATCAACTCTAACACATTAATAATAGAAACCAATCTATAATAAGTCAATAACAACAATTAAAAATGCAGGTTTCGCATAACGACAGACCGAGTCTAAAAGGCGCTTATAAGCAGTCAAAATCCCCGCTTATAAACTCCCCAAACTTAAGTTTTTGCTTGTCCTCAAGCAAATAAATTAGTTCCCACCTCCACAAGCTAAGGTCCATTCGAGCTAATCAAAATTGAGTCACTCACACATCAATTGAGACCAACAATTACCCACACCACTTATGAATTATCAACAATGCAAAAAGTTAACTTTTATGCACAAATAGTTCTAATGTGACACTTGAGCATCAATAGTCGACTTTACTCCTCAAGGAATATCTCTCTCTCATGTAGCTCATTGTGGATTCCAAACTCCTCCTTCTTTACTCTCTGTTTGCCTATCTTGCTTAATCATTTTAGCACTCAATCCAAAGATTTGCGAAAGGTTCACTCATCTCTCTCAAAAGAATGTCACAAGTACGACTTAAAGTACCATAGGCTTTTCCCTCATGTAGATCTACCCTAATGTAAGCTCACCCGGATTGAAATTACATAGGGATTTTTCAGAAAGCAATGAAGGCTTTTGGACTAAGGTTGGATATGCTATGATAGAACATGTTCATCTTTCCTTAAGCACTTAATTTCTGTTCTCGACTCATGCTTTGCCAATTTTTGGAGGCATTTTATTTTCCTTGGGGGAACTAGAGAGACTTAACATTGCTCTTTCTTGATTATGACATTCATTTTCTCCCTCTTTGATTTCTCCACGCTCCGCGTCATTACTTTTCTTTGAATCCCTTCAACTCTTCCACTTATTCACTTTCATTTTGCATTTTTCTTTTTGTTCTTTCTTTTCTTGCCTTTCCTTCTCATCATTTCTTTTCTCTTTTTGTGACTTGATACCTCTTTCAAACTCCTCGTATCTCCCCCAAACTTATGTTATAGCCAATTATTTCACTAGAGCGTTAAGGAAAGCTCGGGTGCCAAAAGAGGGTAACGACAAAATAGGTAAAAGCTTGTACCATGGTTATCAAATGAGAAAGGTTCGAGGATAAAATGGGTTGACTAGGGTAATAACATTGTGGGTAATGGAAAACTTCAAGTGGGTCAAAGAAAGCCTACAATCACTTTTCAAGCGAAGCAAAACTTAAAATTTCGCCTTGAAACATGCTTCACCTCCCACGCAGCTAGATTGTTAGAGAGGATAGAGTCGAGGGACCACAACGACCATATTCAAGATTGAAAATCACTATGGTTAGATTAATTCAGTCAATGATTACCTAAGTCAACACAAGAGTCACAAGGTCACTAACTAGAGCTATTTCTTTCCAAAAAAGATGTTTTAACCATAAGCACGTAGTTACGTGTGTTGGTACGAAGTGAAGCATGTTTGACTCTTTGATCATGACTCAGTTAGGTATTTTTATTTATTACTACTACTATTATCACCTAAACATCAAAAACGGACTCAATCCCTTAAGAAGGTTGTCACGCCATCCATCGTTGGGAAGAGTCACATGGTTCATACAAAAACTACCTTTGAAAAGAACCGTGACATTAAGAAAACCAAAGGCTTATTATCCTCTAAAACATAAAAAGAATCTATTAAATAAAAAAAAGATACTAATTCAAAAAAAAGGGAACAAACATAAAGATCAAGAAGCTATAAAGCAAAAAAAACTATTGAAAGCGTAACGAATATACATAATGAAAGAGAAGAGAGAATATATCCATAATAAGGAAAAAAAGAAAATACTGTCAGTTATTACAAACCAATTCGTCTTAGAATCATCAAAATATCAAATATACTCCACCACCCCGAATAAAAATAAGCATTATCCCGAATGCTTAACAAAATAAGGGCAAAGGAAGGGTAAGAGTGAAGAAAACTCCCTATGGTTCTGTGGACATCTCTGTGTCCCCAAAAGTGTGACCGACCTCAGCCTCATCCAATTGGATCTCATTATCCTCAACTCCGGGAGTGGATGGGTTGGTGAACATATGACGTACTGCCTCGGCAATGTCAACAACAATGTTTGGCTCCTCATATTGGCCAACTGGTGTTGTATGTGCTGTAGGATCTGGGCCTGTGTTGCGGGTCGATCAACATATCAAATGGAATGTCTCCGGTTGCTGCAAGCTTGGTAACCCGTCTCCGGAGCTTGTCCACTAACTTCTTGGAGGCCTGGGACTTCTGTATCTTCTTCACTTCCTTTCTTAACTCCTGTATTACTGACCCATACTGCACTAAAGTGGCCATTATTGTGTTCTGATTCTCCAAGAGCTTCTTCAATGTTTCTTCAACTATGGGGGGAATCTGGGGTGCCAGAATGGATGACTGTGCTGTAAAATTACTGGATATGTCAGAAATATTTGCAGTAGCTGTGTGCATCCAGTTTTTAAGGCTCACCAGTGTTTGGGAGACTTGCAGCGCAGATAGTGGAGCAATGGGCATCGACACCAGCTTCAAAGCTGAGGTAGAAAGCACGAGGCTGAAGGTGGGGGCATTGCTACTACATTTGTTAAAGGCTCTACTGAAGTGGATGGCATGCCGAATGTCTTTGCAGCTACCACCGATGGATCATTAGAGTGGCTTATGGTGGTAGTCAACTGACCCTTTCTTTTAGGGTTATGTGCATCAATCAAAAAATACCATGAGAAGGGCTTTTTAGCCTGAACCTTTGTATCAAAATCTCTTGGCTCCACCCGTGCATCCATAAGATACTCAGTAATGGTGTTGGGATACGAGTAGGAGGTATCATCTTTCCTGGTGACCACAAATATGTTGGACGACATCACGACACCCACATTGATCGCGTACCCGGCCATGCTGGAGGCGACTAGAACTGCCCGTGGGATAAGAAGATTTGTTTCATTATGGCACATGTCTAATCTGCTGCAGACAAAGGTCTGCCATTCCTTCATCTCAAAGTTCAGGGTGTTCCTCTGAATAGGAACCCGCATTGTGATCCATGGTGGTGGTGGCCCCGGAGCTGCAAGAATCTCAGCTAGCCATGGGCGAGATGCATCTCCCATTGCCAGCTTCTCCAAGTACTGTGCAGGCTCAACATCATCAAACCCCAAGTAGGTGTTCAATGTGTGCAGGTCAAAACGCACCTTCAGATTCCCCACTTTAGTTACTTTTGTCCCTTTTTTTATGTGCGCTACATTGGCGTAGAACTCCCGGACTAAATACTCCTTTGCGTCCACTACGCTCTGGGTCAACCACATCCACCCCTTCCGCTCTCGGAACTGTCTCAAAACTACCGGATTGTACTTTTCAAGATCTTTAAATTGGAATTGTCACTCAAAAGTGAGAGACCTCACTGGGCACCACCCATGTAAGCTAGTGAAGGAATCCAAACTAACGAACCTTTCCTCCTAGTCCTCTTTCCTTTTTGACCGCTCAAGGCCAGCAACTCTAGTATCTCTCCTTTGGCCATCATATGGAATATCATCAACTGTAGTCGCTGGTGCCTTAGGGAAAGATGTAGAGGAGGGATCAGAAGCCTGTCTGGAACTCTCCAAACCCTAGGAGGTGCTATGCAATGTGGAAGGATCGTCCTGAAGTTGGTACCTTCCTGGTGGCTTTGATTAGACGTCGACTGCTATTGAAGTGAGTTACCCTCCGATGCTTCACTAGATGAGGCATGAGAACTGGATTCGGAGGGCTCTGCATTTATCCCTCGGGCGGCTGTAGCCTTCTTTGTGATTATCTTTTGGGCGAGGGGTAAAGTACTCTTTCCTCGACCCTGGAAGGTTCACCCCTCCCCTCTAAAGTATCACCTCTGCCTCAAGATCTAACCATTTTCTGTAACAAGCAACAACATGTGTCAGTTGTAATTAAGGTGCAAACATACAAGAACCCACCAAAGTGACAATGAACACATAATGTAAAACATGCTTGTAGGGTAGGGGAGTGCGATCCTCACAATTATCAATGCGGCCGCAGGTAGGGTAGTGTAGACCGCATAATTTAATCTTGGGGACGCATAACTGGATTTGCGGTCCACACAATTATGAGTGTGACCGAATAATTGGAGCGAGGTCCGCGTAATTGTTAGTGCGGCCGCAACTCAGATACCACCAAAATGCCAACTCCCTGATGACAGAGAGTGAGCTGTTTTGCGGCCGCAATCACTTTTTCTGTGGCCCGTGATGGGATTTTTGCAGTCTGCACAATTTTCATTGAGGCCGTAGAATCATTCTTAACTAAGGTACCCTCATCTCAACTTCTGGAAACCACACAATTTCTTGTGCGGCCACATATTTCAAAACAATAACGAGCAGAGTTCTAAGGTTTGCAATTTTTGCACAAGTTGGACATAGTGGAAGTGTATAATCATGAAAACCTATTTACCCACACATAGACAATTACCTGCTGAACCACTACAATTTTAATCCCACATGGTTGTAAAATTGAATTCTACTGACAAATGGCCTAAAACTAACTAACAAATTGTAAATTACACTAAAAATTGAAAATTTCTACAAGTAATTGAGGCATACCAGATATGAAGTAGTTCAAATGAGTGATCACATATGTTGATTTTGTTTTGCAGATGATTTACCAGACGATTTAAATATTTTAGATTTGTGAATGCTTAGAGAAGGAAAAATTTACAGTAACCCCAGGCCTTCTATTTATACTAATGGTTCTGATTGAGGGACAAAGTGATGAGTGCGGCCGCAAAATTCCTACTGCGGTCTGTACTCTGTTACCTGGGTCTAAGAATCCCTTGCTGATCTGCGGTCCGCACAATAATTGTGCGGTCGTAGTTCGCCTTTTGCTGGGGCACCCAAAATAGTAGGGCCGCACGATTGACTTGCGGTCCACACTTTGTTCCACACTTAACCCGTTTTCTAGGCACAAATCCTGTAAACAACACTCATTCCTGCAACGCACTTCAAATCCAGTTAGCAAAAAAATAACACCTAACTATAAAAGAAGAAAAAAAGAGAAACATGAGTTGCCTCCCAAGAAGCGCCTGATTTAACGTTGCGGCACGACGAAGATTACCATCATTTGAAATGAATAACTGCCACCACGTGGCCATCATCAACCTTTCCAAATAATGCTTCACCCGATGACCATTGCTCAGAATACCTCATCATTTTTGTTCTTCAAGTCCAATGCACAAAAGGTGTCACACCCACAATTTCAAAAGGATCACTCCATTTAGATTTCAGCATTCTGGGAAACATCTTCAACCGTGAGTTGAATAACAAAACAATATCGCCCACCTTGAACTACTTGTTCCGAATATATTCGTCAAAAAGGTACTTCATCTTCTCTTTGTACAAGGACGAACTTGCATATGCATGGTACCGAAACTCATCCAATTCATTCAAATGTGCAACTCACAAGTTAGCAGCTGCATCCCAATCAAGATTCAACTTCTTTAAAGCCCAAATGGCTTTGTACTCAAGTTCCACCAGAAGATGACAAGCTTTGCCAAACACCAACCAGAATGGAGACATCCCAATATGAGTTATGAAAGCAGTCCGATAAGCCCATAGTGCATCATCAAGCTTCTTTGGCCACCCGGTTAGCATTCACTATTTTGGACAAGATACTCTTTGTCTCCCGGTTGGATACTTCCACTTGACCGCTAGCTTGTGGATGATAGGGAGTCATAACTTTATGAGTGACCCCATACTTGCTAAGCAAAGTGTCAAAAGGCTTGTTGTAAAAATACGACCCCCATCGCTTATGATAGCCTGCAGAGTACCAAATCTTGTGAAAATATTCTTCTTCAAGAACGCTACCACACTTATCGCTTCATTGTTGGGTAGAGCAATGGACTCAACCCATTTAGGCACGTAATCACCCGCGACCAAGATGTAGGTATTTCCACAATATCTTACAAAAGGACCCATGAAGTCAATACCCCACACATCAAAGATATCGATCTCCAAAATAGTAGTGGGAGGCATTTTATTCTTTTTTGAGATTCCACCAGCCCGTTGGCATTCATCACATCTCCTCACCATATCGCTTGCATATTTGTAAAGAGTGGGCCAATAGAAACCACAACTTAACACTTCGGCCGTCATTTTTGCTCTGCCATGGTGACCACCATAAGGTGAAGAATGGCAAGCCTAAAGAATAACACTTTGATCTTCGTTCGGTACACATATTATAATTACCCGTCCATGCAAATCTGGAAAAGGTATGGCTCATCCCAATAATAATCTTGACATTTCCGTTTGAGCTTCTTCCTTTGTTTGAAGAGAGATCATCCAGGATGATTCCACACACAAGGAAGTTTGCTAGATCCGTGAACCATGGGACCTCCTTTATTGAAATAGCCAAGCGTTGCTCATCGAGGAGGGAATCATTGATTTCAAGGCAATCATACGGCCTCCCCTCATCCTCTAAACGAGACAAGTGGTCCGCTACTTGATTTTCACTCCCTTTTCAATCTCGGATGTCAATATCAAACTCTTGCACAATAGCACCCATCTCATCTACCGAGCTTTTGAATCTTTCTTGCTCATAAGATAACGAAGTTCCGCATGATTCGTACGAACAATAACCTTTGCACCCATCAAGTATGGGCGAAACTTCTCAATTGCAAACACAATAGCAAGGATCTCTTTCTCTATAATTATGTAATTTACTTGGGAATTATTCATGATCTTTCTAGCATAGTAGACCGGATGAAAAACCTTGTTGATGCGTTGCCCCAAAACTTCTCCAACCGCTACATCACTATCATTGCATATGAGCTCAAAAGGAATACTCCAATTAGGAGCGATGATAATGGTAGTGGTTGTCAACTTGAACTTTAGCAATTCAAAGGCTCTCATGCAATCATCATTGAATGGTCAAGGAAAGGGAGTGGAAAATGATCTTTCCTCGTGACTTTATTTAGTTTGTGATAGTCCATACACACTCTCCACCCGGTCACCGTTCTTATAAGAATCAACTCGTTCTTGTCATTGGTGACCACTGTCATGCCCCCCTTCTTTGGGACATATTGCACCGGAGAAGTTCCCGAATTGTCGGAAATGGGTCAGACAACCCCGCCATCTAACCACTCAATGATCTCCTTTTTGATCACATCTTGCATGGATTCATTGAGTCTCATTTGATGTTCAATGGATGGTTTGGCATCTTCCTCCAAGTTAATCTTTTGCATGCAACATACGGGGCTTATTCCCTGAATATTTGCTAAAGTCCACCCAATAGCCTTCTTCCTCTTGTGGAGAACCGCCAATGTGGAGTCAACTTGTACGTTAGTCAAACAAGAGGAAAGAATAACCGATAAAGTAGAACGAGGGCCAAGACATTCATACCTAAGATGTGGAGGCAATGGCTTCAACTCCAAGGTATGAGGCTCTTCAATTGAAGGCTTTTTAAGAAGAGTTTTCCTATTCACAAGATCCAAGGGAAGTTTTTGGGGTGCATAGTTGTACGACCCCATTCTTTGCAAAGAATTCACACATTCCATGAAGCCATCCATCACGTCATCATCAAAGTTAAGCAAGATAACCTCCAACATATCATCCACATTAATCGTGGCACTTGTATCATCAATAAACACATTGGTCACCAAGTCCACGAAAGAAAACACTTCATTGCTATTTAGTTGACGCATAGACTTGCACACGTGGAACACCACCTTTCCATCACCCACCCAAAAAGTGATTTCTCCCGCTTCCACATAAACAAGAGCCTTCCCCGTAGAAAAGAAAGGCCTTCCAATAATAATCGCCATCTCATAGTCCACTTCACAATCAAGAATAACAAAATCCGCCGGGAGAACGAACTTTTCAACACGAACCAATACATCTTCAATCACTCCCAACATGCTCTTCATTGTAAGATCGACCATTTGTAATCTCATAGATGTGGGTATTGGTTGCCCAATTTCCAAGGTCTTGAAAACCGAATAGGGCATCAAATTGATACTTTCCCCAAGATCAAAAAGAGCTTTAGCAAACTCGCACTTCCAATGGTACAAGAGATTGTGAAAGCACCGAGATCTTCCAATTTAGGAGCCATCGAATTCACAATCTCACTCACTTGATGAGTGACTTTGATAGTTGCAAAATTCATCGGCCGCTTCTTTGTCGCCAAATCCTTCATAAACTTTGCATAACCGGACATTTTATTCAAGGATTAAACTAATGACACATTTATCGAGAGACGCATCGTCATGTAAATGAGCTTTTTGAATTGATTCTTGCCATTTTTCTTGGCAAGCCTTTGAGGATGTGGAGGAGGTGGCTTAGGCAATGGTTTCTTAGCCTTTTGCACTACCAGTTCTGGTATGTCAATAACATGATCCCTAGACGGGTTCACTCCCTCTTGAGTCTCTTCCACATTGTCATCAATATCAATCCACACTTCATCATTTGCTTGCACCACATTGTTCGGGTACTCGTCTTCTTCTACCTCTTCCTCATCATCCACAAGTTTCCTTTGACTTGAGGTGGGTGCATTTCCACCTCTTCCACTTCTTGTAGTAACGGTAATGGCATGACCTATATTGTTCTCACCCTTTGGGTTCACCCCCATGCCACTTGGTAGTGACCCCTTAGGACGAGAATTTAAAGCTTGAGATATTTTCCCCATTTGCACTTCTAAGTTGCGGATCAATGTGTTGTGTGAAGCAAATTGGGCATCGGAATCGGCATTCTTCTCCATCATTTTCTTGAACATGTTCTCCGGCCCATTTCGTTTTTGGAAGAACTAGGACCATTGGAAGGATAAAGAGGTGGGTTGCTCAGTTGTTGATACATCGGGGGCCTTTGAAAACCCGACCCCCAATTTCCTTGATTGTTACTCCACCCGCCTTTATTGTTACCTCCCCAATTGACTTGGTTATTGTTGTTATGCCAATTCCCTTGATTATTGCATCCACTCTAATTGCCTCGATTGTTATTGTTATTCCAATTGTTTTGATTGTATCCACCACATCAATTACCTTGTTTGTGAGAATTTCAATTGCCTTGATTATTTTGAGGTCTCCATTGTTGTTGGCTAGGGCCTTGGAATTTGTTTCTTTTTCCGTGAAAGTTGTTCACATATTGGAACTCTTCTTCTTAGTCATTGTAAGAGTCATTTTGATAAAATCCACTATCATCTTGCATAAAATTGTCCACTCTTCATTGCACTTATGTACTTCTCGTTCTTTGCTTGTTCACCATCATTTGTTCATGGTGGTTGAGCCTTTTCCAATTTGTTCATGGTGGTTGTCAAATCGGCTATGGATTGTTCATGGTCATGCAACTCCTTGTGAAGGAGAATCACATTGGGATCATCTTGTGGAACATTAGCCCGAGATTCCATGTCGATGAAGTATATTCCATCTCATCCAAGATATCACACGCCTCCGAATAAGGCGTAGTCATGAAGTTCCCACCAAAGAATTTGTAACGACTCGGTATGTCGTTACATAGAACTTGCATTATAATTACTCTTATTGATGTGTTAGAGTTGGTGGGCTTGAAATCGGAATGGTTGTAGTGAGAGTTTAGTCACTTAGTCTTTAAAAATAGCCTTAAAGTTGGAGAAGTCAACTAAGAGTTGACTTGTTGGTAAACGACATCAGAATGCAGATTTTATGGATCGGATAACTTTGTTAGGTGATTTGGGACTTAGAAGTGTGTTCGGAATACTTTTGTGATGTCCGGGGTAGAATTAGGCTTGAATTGGCGAAAGTTAGTTTTTGGAGATTTTCGGTCGGCAGTGGAAAATAGACTATCGGGGTCAGAATGGAATTTCGACAGTTGGAACAGGTTCGTAATGTCATTTTGGATATGTCTGCAAAATTTCAGGTCAATCAGAGTTATTTTGGATAGTTTCGGCATCGTTGGTGGATTTTAGAATTTCAAAGTTCTTAGGTTTGAATCCGATGTGATTTTGGTATTAGGTTATATTTACTGTATTGAGAGTGCAACTAAGTTTGAATGACCATATGTCATGTGTTGGTATGTTTTGTTGGGGTCCCGAGGGGCTCAGGATTGATTTCAGATGGTTAACGGGAAGTTTGGAACTTGAAATATGCAGCTTCTGCTACTGGTGCTGGTGTAACCGCACCTGCGAAAGTTTGACCGCAGATGCAATGTTGGGTGAGATGCGGGAATTCCGCAGGTGCGAGGTATTTTTCGTATTGTGATGCCGTAGATGCGGAAGGACCAGCGCAGGTGCGGAGGTTGAGATTCGAGGGTGCTCCGCAGGTGAGGACCTGGGATCGCAGGTTCGGGTCCGCATGTGTGCTTAAGTGGCCGCGGGTGCGGAACCACTGTTCAGAAAGTATATAAGCACGCCTTCGCGATTTTAACCCTCTTTTCACCATTGTTGTACGGGTTCCGAGGTTTTTGAGGGATTTTGAAGAGGGAAACATTGGTGCATCATTGAGGTAAGCTTTTTGGTCTTAATAACTCGATTATAGGTGATTTAAGACCTTAATATCAGTGTAAATTCATGAAAATCAGTAGAAAAATGGGGAGTTAGGGCTTGAGATTATGAGACCTTTAGGGGTCGATTTGAGGGGTCAAACGAACTCCGATTTTAGCGTTCTTTATATGTACGGACTCGTGAGATGATGAAGATCATTTTGGTATAAAAATTTCTGAGTTCTCGGATGCGGGTCCGGGGTCGGGTTTTAGCAAATTTCGGGTTTTCAGCTAAAATTGGTATTTTTCAATTGGAATTCATTCCTTAAGCATAATTTGACGATAAAGGTCTGATCTTTATAGATTTGGAGCGCTCGAAGGTTGATACGAGAGGCAAGCGTATTGCGGAATAGTTTTCGGGCTAGTTCGAGGTAAGTAATGTCTTTAAATCCTGTCGTGAGGGTATGAAACCCCGGACTCTGCACCCTTTCACGGGTTTTGGAATGCAAAGGTTGAAACTTTGGAAATATATTCCCTATTAAGGAAACTATTGAGTTGCAAAATCGATTTTTAAAGCCTATGCTTAATAGTAATGATATATATATATCTGATATGTTTTGGGCTGTAAGCCATGTTTGGGGCCTAGTGCCGATTTGCTTACTTGGGGGATGTTTTACTATTTTTCTCACTGATATGTTATGATTTTCACTCAGTCTTTTCTTGATAAATTGTTTTGACCCTGAGTATTTTGATACCATTTATTGAAAATGAAACACTATTTTTTTGGGTCGAGAACCAGGTATATTAATGGCCTGAAGGGCATGTTGAGAGTGTCTGACTGAGTGAGGCTGCGGGCAAATATTGTGAGGATGATATGATATGAGTGAGGCTACGGGCCTATATTGTGTGTGATTTATGCCATGCTGTGGCTTATTATAGCGCTTGGGCTGTAGGAGCACCTCCGGAGTCTGTACGCACCCCCGTGAGCGCATGTACCTAATGAGTGATGTTGCCCGCGAGGATGATACTGAGTGACTGTGAGGTTGCCTGATGGGCTAATATTGAGTGACTGTGAGGTTGCCTGACGGGCTAATATTGGGTGACTATGAGGTTGCCTGATGGGCTGATACTGAGTGACTGTGAGGTTGCCTGATGGGCTGATACTGAAATTGTTACGAGAAATGATTATGGCCCGAGGGGCAGATTTATGATGGTTTTACTGAGTTTTTGAACTATGATTTACTTTGATTTTCAAACTTGCTTTTACTGAGAATTTTACTAAGAAATATTGGTATTATACTTGTTTCAAAGGATTTCTGGAAATTTGGTTTTCGAACTTATGTACTTGGTAAATACTTCATGTGACTTGGTGTTGTTACTACTGTTTTGTGAATTGGTGTATCTGTGCTGTGTGTTTCGTATTTTCTCAGACTGCGATTTATTTTCATTACTACTGAGTTGGCGTACTCATCATTACTCCTTGTGTCTCTGTGCACAGATCCAGGTACCGGTTCGAAGTAGTAGCTGTCTCTGTTCGTTAGCAGTAATTTTACGGGATTTCGAGGTAGCTGTCCAACGTCCACAGCTTCTCCATTCCTTTCCTTATTTAGTTTTAGCATTTCATTCCTAGACTCTATTTAAGACATTAGTAGAGTTGGTTTTATTTCGTAGATGCTCGTGACCATGTTGACTCCACTCTTGGGACGTTTTGTTTAGAGTTGTTTAGACTATTATTGGGGCGCTAAGACTTAAAGAATTCATTTTATGCTATGTTTGCCGTTTGTTATTAAGTTGTGAATTCTTATAATAGAACAAATGCGTAGTAATGTGATAGCTGGCTTGCCTAGTTCCACGATAGGCGCCATCACGACCTGTTAGTATTTGGGGTCGTGACAAGTTGGTATCAGAGCTCTAGGTTGCATAGGACTCAACGGTCATGAGCAGGTTCAGTAGAGTCTTGCGGATCAGTACGGAGACGTCTGTACTTATCTTCGAGAGGCTGCAGAACTCTTAGGAAAAAAATCTCAATTTCTTGAACTCTTTCGTGCCAATCTATTGATTCTTGAAATCTAAACTTATGTTGTTTCATTCTCTCACTGATGGTGAGGACACGCAATACCGATCAGGGTGACCAGACACCAGCTAGACCTACAATGGGTCGAGGCCGTGGTAGAGGTAGGGGACAAGCTCAGGCAGCAGCCGGGGTAGTACCTTAGGATCCCCCTATCGTTCAGGATCAGGTTCCCGCCGATGGTGCTCCAGCGGGACAGGCTCAGGCACCGACAATGCCTATTGTTATTCCGGGTCTTCAGGAGACCCTAGCTCAGATATTGACGGTGTGTTCCAGTTTATGCAGCTCAGTCCAGGGGAGGCAATCAGACTCCAGCTGCCTGGATACCTGAGCAGGGTGTACGGGGTATTCAGACACCGGGAGAAGCCCCAACTCAGCCGGTTTCCCTAGTTCAGGACTATGTGGTTCCAGCTATGCCCGAGGATGAGCAGCGTAGGCTGGAGAGGTTCAGCAGACTTAATCCTCCGACTTTCAACGGCCTAGAGGGTGAGGATGACCAAGGTTTTCTGGATAAATGTCAGAGGATATTGCGTACTGCGGGTATTTTGGAGACTAGTGGGGTCTTGTTTGCTACATTTCAGTTTGCGGGTGCTGCTTTCACTTGGTGAGAGGCATTCGAGAGGCGTAGGCCGGTTGGTTCAGCACCACTCACATGGCAACAGTTCTCCATGATCTTTGGAGAAGTATGTTCCTCAGTACCACAGAGAGGAGCAGCGCAGACAGTTTGAGCAGCTGCGCCAAGGAGAGTTGTTAGTTACTCAGTACGAGATAAGGTTTTCCGAGTTGGCTAGACATGCTTATGAATTTGTCCCTACTGATAGGGAGAGTATTAGGATATTTGTAGATGGTCTCACTTATCAGCTTCACATTTTGATGACCAGAGAAAGAGTGTTTGGAGCTACATTTGAGCAGGTTGTTGACATTGCTCGGGACATTGAGTCGGTTTGTAGGTAGGAGCGTGAGGAGAGGGAGATCAAGAGGCCTCGGGGATCAGGTAGCTTCAGTGGTGCCCCTTCTAGAAGACAGTTTCAGCACAGCAGAGGTCGTCCATTTAGACCTCCACAGCCGGTTCGCCCAGCTTACGGTGGTGTATCTTCGGGGTAAGGTTCTCGCAGTTCTCATCAGGGACGTTCATCTTGTAGTGCATGGTTTGTCTGGTGGTTATCAGGGTGGCATGGGTTTTTGTCAGTTTTCATATCCAACTCTAGGTAGTTGTTATGAGTGTGGAGAGTTCATACATGAGTGGAGGTAGTGTCCCCGTCGTCCTAGTAGTTCAGCTCAGTAGAGGGTTCAACCCTCGGATTCAGCCCTAGTCACATCACCACCTACCCAGGCATCCAGGGGTGGTGGTCAGGCAGCCAGAGGCTGCCCTAGAGGGGGAGGTCGAGCAGGTGGAGGCCAACCACGTATTTATGCACTTGCGGCTAGGCCTGATGCTATGGCCTCAGATGCGGTGATTACAGGTACTATTTCAGTTTGTCACAGTGATGCTTTGGCTTTATTTGACCCTGGTTCCACATACTCGTATGTTTCATCTTATTTTGCCCACTTTCTGAATATGCCCCGTGAGTCTTTAGTTACGTCTGTTCATGTTTCGACTCCGGTAGGCGATACTATTGTTGTGGACCGTGTGTATCGGTCGTGTCTTATATCTATTGGGGGTCTGGAGACCCGAGTGGACTTGATGTTACTTAGTGTGGTTGATTTTGATGTGATTCTTGGCATGGACTGGTTATCCCCATGTCATGCGATTCTTGATTATCATGCTAAGACCGTGACCTTAGCTATGCCCGGAGTTCCGAAAGTTGAGTGGAGGGGGTCTATAGAGAATGTACCTAGTAGAGTGATTTCTTATTTAAAGGCTCAGCGTATGGTTGAGAAAGGGTGTGAATCTTATCTTGCTTTTGTGAGGGATGTTAGTAGTGAGACTCTATCTGTTGATTTTGTTCCTGTAGTTCGTGATTTTTCGGATGTATTCCCTGCAGACCTGTCAGGCATGCCACCTGACAAGGATATTGACTTTGGTATTGACTTGGTGCCTGACACTCAGCCTATCTCTATTCCACCTTACCGCATGGCACCAACGGAGTTGAAAGAAATGAAAGAGCAGCTTCAGGAACTCTTAGATAAGGGGTTTATTTGGCCTAGTGTGTCACCTTGGGGTGCACCAGTGTTGTTTGTGAAGAAGAAGGATGGCTCCATGCGTATGTGTATTGATTATAGGCAGCTGAATAACGTTACGGTGAAGAATCATTATCCTTTGCCTCGTATTGAGGACTTATTTGATCAACTTCATGGAGCTAAGGTGTTCTCCAAGATTGACTTAAAGGTCTGGGTATCATCAGCTGAAGATTCAGGATTCTGACATTTCGAAGACTGCTTTCAGGACCAGATATGGTCATCATGAATTCCTGGTTATGTCATTTGGGCTGACCAATGCCCCAGCCACGTTCATGCAATTGATGAACAATGTGTTTCAGCCTTACCTTGATTCGTTCCTCATTGTGTTCATTGATGACATCTTGGTATATTCTCGTAGCCAGGAGGAGCATGCTCAGCATTTGAGAGTTGTGTTGCAGAGATTGAGGGAGGAGAAACTTTATGCGAAATTCTCCAAGTGTGAGTTTTGGATTGGTTCAGTAGCTTTCTGGGGGAACGTGGTGTCTAGTGAGGGTATTTAAGTTGATCCGAAGAAGATTGAGGTGGTGTAGAGTTGGCCTAGACCGTCCTCAGCTACTGAGATTAGGAGTTTCCTTGGTTTGGCGGGATATTACCATCGCTTTGTGGAGGGATTCTCTTTTATTGCTTCACCATTGACCAGATTGACCCAAAAGGGTGCTCCATTCAGATGGTCCGATGAATGTGAGGAGAGCTTTCAGAAGCTCAAGTCAGCATTGACCACAACTCCAGTTTTGGTGTTGCCTACTGGTACGGGTTCTTACACAGTCTATTGTGATGCTTTTAGAGTTGGCTTGGGAGCGGTGTTGATGCAGGACGGTAGGGTGATTGCCTACGCATCGAGACAGTTGAAGGTGCACGAGAAGAATTACCCAGTGCACGATCTTGAGTTAGCTGCCATTGTTCATGCCTTAAAGATTTGGCGTCATTACTTGTATGGGGGTACAATGTGAGATTTTCACTGATCATCGTAGTTTGTAATATCTGCTGAGGCAAAAGGATTTGAATTTGCGGCAGAGATGTGGTTAAAGCTTCTCAAGTATTATGACCTTACTATTTTGTATCATCCGGGGAAAGACAATGTAGTGGCCGATGCCTTGAGTCGCAGAGCCGAGAGTTTGGGGAGTCTAGCATACCTTTCAGTAGCAGAGCGACCTTTAGCACTTGATGTTCAGGCTTTAGTGGGTCAGTTGGTGAGATTGGATTTGTCAGACCCTCCTCGGGTATTAGCTAGCATGGCTTCCCGGTATTCTCTTTATGATCAGATTAAAGCTCGCCAGTATGATGACCGACATTTGTTAGTTCTTCAGGATAGAGTTCGTCGGGGTGATGCCAGGGATGTGATTATTGCTGATGACGGAGTTATGAGGATGCATGGCCGTATTTGCGTGCCCAATGTGGATGGTATTCGAGAGTTGATATTAGCATAGGCTCACAGCTCGCGGTATTCTATTCATCCGGGTACCGCGAAGATGTATCAGGATCTGAGACAACAGTATTGGTGGAGGCAGATGAAGAGAGATATTGTTGAGTATATAGCACAGTGTCTCAACTGCCAGCAGGTCAAGTATGAGCACCAGAGACCAGGTGGGTTGCTTCAGAGGTTAGATATTCCGGAGTGGAAGTGGGAGCGAATCACTATGGACTTTGTAGTTGGGCTTCCACGGACTTCGAAGGGGTTTGATGCTATTTGGGTCATTGTGGACAGATTGACCAAGTCTGTGCATTTCATTCCTGTCAGTACTACTTATACTTCAGAGCGGTTAGCTGGCATTTACATCAAGGAGATTGTCCAGTTGCATAGAGTTCTAGTTTCTATCATTTCTGACAGGGGTACACAGTTCACATCTCAGTTTTGGAGGGCCGTACAGAGAGAGAGGTATAGGTACTGATGTAGAGTTGAGCACTGCATTTCAACCTCAGACCAACGGGTAGTTGGAACGGGCTATTCAGATTTTAGAGGATATGTTACGGTCTTGTGTAATTGATTTTGGTGGTTCATGGGATCAGTTTCTGCCACTAGCGGAGTTTGCATACAATAACATCTACCAGTTCAGTATTCAGATGGCCCCGTATGAGGCTTTATATGGCAGGAGGTGTAGATCTCTGGTTGGTTGGTTTGAGCCAGGTGAGTCTAAGTTATTGGGCACAGATTTAATTCAGGATGCATTGGAGAAGGTGAAGTTGATTCAGGAGCGACTTCGCACGGCGCAATCTAGGCAAAAGAGTTATGCGGACCGGAAGGTCCGGGATGTGTCATTTATGGAAGGTGATAATGTCACGCCCCAAACCTTGGGAGGCGTGACTGGCATTCGGTGCCAAACTGGCCAGAGCAAACCACTCTATAACTTTTTTTTTCTTTGTAACTATCATGGGACAAAATGGCCACAACTCGTAATGTACAATTGTAAGTGGAAAAAAACACTGTATCACTAAACCATTTGTTTTCAAACATGAATACATATGGGCCGTCAAGGCCTCTGACATAGAGCAAAAACTGAACCACTGTCTACAAAGCCTCTAAGAATACATAAATATCAAAAAGGTCGGGACAGGACCCCGCCATACCAGTCAATGCATGTCCAATTATACTGACAAATAGGTAACTCCGGAGTAAGTGGAGTGCAACAACATCTTCCACTGAGCTGATGGCCTACTAGGATAACTGTCAACCAGTCTATCGGAACCTGCGGGCATGAAACGCAGCGTCCCCAAGCAAAAGGGACGTCGGTACGAATAAAGTACTGAGTATGTAAGGCAGAAAAGCATAACTAAGAACAGTAATGTAAAGGGAGATGTAGGGGATACAACCTGTAGCATCTGAGTGCTTCTAAGAGATAGTAACATGAAATGCATGATACATATATACACATAATGTTTTAAAACATCCGCCTATGTGGGCATCATCATCATCATAGAACATTCGCCTCTGTGGGCATCATCATCATCATCATATCATACTCGACCTCAAAGAGGACTCGGTAAACCCAACTGATCCGTGGNGACGTAAGGTCGATATTCTCCGTACATGTTATTAGGATTAACTCTTCATCAAGAATTTTATAATAATCAGGAAGTACCAACAACATTGATAACATAAGAATAAGAGAAGCAACCTCAAAATCAATTGTTCCATAAGAAGGGAAACAATGTAAGTACTGCTAGCTTCTAAGAGTATAGTATCTTTGGAAGCTCGTTCATTTGTATTATTTGGATCATGCCAAAAAAAAAGAAGGGATAGTCTTAACATACCTGTATAGCCAACTATCTACTTGTATCCATGAACAATCTTCTCCTGCTACAATACTGAATGATGTAATTCGACTAGGGATTAGGGCAAGAAACCTAAATGTCAACTGAGGAAGATGTAAGAGGACAAAGCTCATTCTCTTCTTTTGGCCAAACCATTTACTTTTGTTCCAAAGGTTGAAAATGATATAAGCCTGTTAACAATGTTGATCTACATCGTAATCAGCTCCTTAACCACCAATCATTTTCACCCAAAAATTTCAATCTTCAACACACGAACAAGCAAAACATGGATATTCGACAGTTCACTTGCTCTAAACAAACACGTATATAAGCATGATAACAAGACGGATCTGAATATTCATTAGGACCTCAATTACCATATTTCATTAAGAAAATCAATCTTCATTCAAAATAAAATTTGAACTCTTGCTTGCTCAATCACCTTAAACAACCACCTCTACGAGCATGACAATAGGTCAATTGGATCTGAAAATTGTTAACCTTAAACCCAAAACGAGAATCTTCAACAGAAAAAAACTAAAACATGTCCTGAAGATTAGTAGGTGAAAGAAGTGGATTCTCAAGAGGAAACCTATATCGGATCAGACATTCATGCCAACGAAACAGTCTTCATTACATTAATGTTGAGGCGAGGGACAATTGGAATAATTTTGAAAAGTGGTTAATGTTCTTAGCTTCGTATGATGTAAGAACATTGATAACTTAATGAATTCTACTAATATTCTAATAGTAGTATAGAAAGTGAGATTGTTTTACTTTGTTTCCAAGTGCCGTGATTACATAACTTTTGTTGACACATGTGTTACATTTTAGATCCCACGTCCACCTACTCATTCTAGCTATTTACACGTGGTTTAATGCCCACACAATTAAGAATTATCTCAAATTACTTAAAATACTATTCAGTTTTAACACACTTTATACACCTTATAATAATATACTTTACTATCGTGGTCATGTGGTAACATATAAAATTAATATATAAAATATTCATGTAAAAAAAATGCACATATTTTCTCAACTTATAATTTTCCTAATCTCATAAAAAGAGTAAAAATATTCGTACACTTAATTCTTAAAATGATAAAAATATAATCTTCTTTTCTTGTAAGAAAATAATTTCAATCTTTACAATAAACCAAATCTCATAAACTTTCTTATATTATGAGTATAATTTACCATACCCGAAAATAGTAATAATGGTAGCTATCCAAATTTAAACTTATAAAACTTTTACTAAAATACTTTACTTAAAAGTAAATATCATACGGGGTCTTAATCTATTCAACCTCATATAGATTACTACTACTTATCCTAATATTAAAGTACGGGGTGTAACAGATAAGGTACTGTTGAAGGTATCACCCATGAAGGGTGTTATGAGGTTCGGAAAGTTGAGTCCTCGGTTTATTGGTCCATTTGAGGTACTTCAGAAGGTTGGAGAGGTGGCCTACAGACTTTCCTTGCCACCCAGTTTATCGGGTGTTCATCCGGTATTTCATGTGTCGATGCTCAGGAAATATGTTGGTGACCCGTCTCATGTTTTAGACTTAAGCACATTTCAACTTGAGGGTGATATGTCATATGAGGTAGAGCCAGTGGCAATTTTGGCTCGCGAGGTCAGAAAGTTGAGGTCCGAGGATATAGCTTCAGTGAAAGTATGGTGGAGAGGTCAGCCAGTGGAGGAGGCTACTTGGGAGACCGAGCGGGAGATGCAGAGCAAATATCCTCACTTGTTTGAGACTCCAGGTATGTTTCTAGACCCGTTCGAGGACGAACGTTTGTATAAGAGGGGGAGAATGTAACGACCCGGTCTGTCGTTACGTAGAACTTACATTATAATTACTGTTATTGATGTGTTAGAGTTGGTAGTCTTGAAATCGGAATGGTTGTAGTGAGAGTTTAGTCACTTAGTCTTTAAAAATAGCCTTAAAGTTGGAAAAGTCAACTGAGAGTTGACTTATTGGTAAACGATCTCGGAATTCGGATTTTATGGTTCGGATAGCTTCGTTAGGTGATTTGGGACTTAGGAGTATGGTCGAAGTATTTTTGTGATGTCCGGTGTAGAATTAGGCTTGAATTGGCGAAAGTTAGTTTTTGGCGATTTTCGGGCGGCAATAGAAAATAGACTATCAGGGCCGGAATGCAATTCTAATAGTTGGAACAGATTCGTAATGTCATTTTGGATATGTCTGCGAAATTTCAGGTCAATCGAAGTTGTTTTGGATAGTTTCGACATCGTTGGTGGATTTCAGAATTTCAAAGTTCTTAGGCTTGAATCCGATGTGTTTTTGGTGTTTTGAGGTTGTATTTAGTGTTTTGAGAGTGCAACTAGGTTTGAATGATCATATGTGATGTGTTGGTATGTTTGGTTGGGGTCCCGAGGGGCTCAGGATTGATTGCGGATGGTTAACAGGAAGTTTGGAACTTGAAATTTGCAGCTTCAGCTGCTAGTGCTGGTGTAACCACACCTGCGAAAGTTTGACCGCAGGTGCGGGCCCGCAGGAGCGAGCCAAGCTCCACAGATGCGAAGTTGGGTGAGATGAGGGATTTCCGCAGGTGCGAGGTATTTTCCGCACCTGCGATGCCGCAGATGCGGAAGGACCAACGTAGGTGCGGAGGCTGAGTTCGAGGGTGCTCCGCAGGTGCGGACCTGGGACCGCAGGTGCGCTTAAGTGGCCGCGGGGTGCGGAACTACTGTTCAGAAAGTATATAAGCATGCCTTCGCGATTTTTAACCCTCTTTTCACCATTGTTGTACGAGTTCCGAGGTTTTTGAGGGATTTTAAGAGGGAAACGTTGGTGCATCATTGAGGTAAGCCTTTTGGACTTAATAACTCGATTATAGGTGATTTAAGACCTTAATATCAGTGTAAATTCATGAAAATCAGTAGAAAAATGGGGAGTTAGGGCTTGAGGTTATGAGATTATGAGACCTTTAGCAAATTTTGGGTTTTCAGCTAAAATTGATATTTTTCAATTGGAATTCATTCCTTAAGCATAATTTGACGATAAAGGTCTGATCTTTATAGATTTGGAGAGCTCAGAGGTTGATACGAGAGGCAAGCATATTGCGGAATAGTTTTCGGGCTAGTTCGAGGTAAGTAATGTCTTTAAATCCTGTCCTGAGGGTATGAAACCCCGGACTCTGCACCCTTTCACGGGTTTTGGAATGCAAAGGTTGAAACTTTGGAAATATATTCCCTATTTAGGCAACTATTGAGTTGCGAAATCGATTTTTAAAGCCTATGCTTAATAGTACTATATATATCTGATATGTTTTGGGCTGTAATCCATGTTTGGGGCCTAGTGCCGATTTGTTTACCCCTTGGGGGATGTTTTACTATTTTCCTCACTGATATGTTATGATTTTCACTCAGTCTTTTCTTGATAAATTGTTTTGACACTCAGAGTATTTTGATACTATTTATTGAAAATGAAACATTATTTTTTTTGGGTCGAGAAGCCGATATATTTATGGCCTGAAGGGCATGTTGAGAGTGTCTGACTGAGTGAGGTTGCGGGCCAATATTGTGAGGATGATATGATATGAGTGAGGATGCGGGCCTATTTTGTGTGTGATTTATGCCATGATGTGGCTTATTATAGCTCTTGGGCTGTAGGAGCCCCTCCGGAGTCTGTACACACCCCCCGTGAGCGCAGGTACCTAATGAGTGATGTTGCCCGCGGGGCTGATATTGAGTGACTGTGAGGTTGCCTTATGGGGTAATATTGAGTGACTGTGAGGTTGCCTGATGGGATAATATTGAGTGACTGTGAGGTTGCCTAATGGGCTGATACTGAGTGACTGTGAGGTTGCCTGATGGGCTGATACTGATATTGTTACGAGAAATTATGGTCGAGGGGTAGATTTATGATAGTTTTACTGAGTTTTCGAACTATGATTTACTTTGATTTTCAATCTGGCTTTTACTGAGAATTTTATTGAGAAATATTGGTATTATACTTGTTTCAAAGGATTTCTAGAAATTTGGTTTTCGAACTTATGTACTTGGTAAATACTTCATGTGACTTGGTGTTTTTACTATTATTTTGTGAATTGGTATATCTGTGTTGTGTGTTTCGTATTTTCTCAGACTGTGATTTATTTTCATTACTAATGAGTTGGCGTACTCATCATTACTCCCTGTGCCTCTGTGCACAGATCCAGGTACCGGCTCGGAGTAGTAGCTGTCTCTGTTCGTTAGCAGCAGTTTTACGGAATTTCGAGGTAGCTGTCCAGCGTCCACAGCTTCTCCATTCCCTTCCTTATTTAGTTTTAGCATTTCATTCCTAGACTTTATTTAAGACATTAGTAGAGTTGGTTTTATTTCGTAGATGCTCGTGACCATGTTGACTCCAGTCTTGGGAGGTTTTGTTTAGAGTTGTTTAGACTATTATTGGGGCGCTAAGACTTAAAGAATTTATTTTATGCTATGTTTGCCGTTTGTTATTAAATTGTGAATTTTTATAATAGAACAAATGCGTAGTAATGTGATGGTTGGCTAGCCTAGTTCCACGATAGGCGCCATCACGGCCTGTTAGGATTTGGGGTCGTGACAAATTTGATTGACTACATATTAGTTGGTTGTATTGATCTCCCGATAGAAAGTTTGTTGAATCATGTTCTCTGTCCTATCATTGTTGGGGCACTCTTTCACCATTGTTTTATACCTCTCCCATATCTCTTGTAGTGGTTCATTGGGCACTTGCTTGAATGCTAGAATTTCATCCTGAAGAATAGCCATGTCCCTGGGAGAGAAGTACTTAGAAATAAATTTCTCCGCTAGTTCATCCCAAGTATGAATGTAATGATTTGGAATACGTTCCAACCAATTTAATGCTTTCCCCCATAGAGAGAAGGGAAAAATTCTTAGCCTCAAAGCATTCTTGGAGACATTTGTTTGTTTACTCCCCCAACACGTATCTATGAACCCCTTCAAGTGTTTGTATGCATTTTGACCCGGTGCTCTGGTGAAGAACCCTTGTTGCTCGAGCAAAGTGAGCATCATGTTGGTATTTGAAAGTTGCACGCCCTAATACGAGGAGAGACTATAGCACTTTCATGCCCTTTATTTGGCAACACTCGGTGTGGAGCCGCTCGTGGTGTAGGTGGGGGTGGAGCGGGAATATTGTCTTGAGGTGCTCGGCCTCATCTATCGGCTTGAGGTTCAAGAGGGACCTCATCCATTTGATCATCCTCAGTTCCACATTCCTCAAAGCTATGTTTTCGAGCTCATTGTTTGCCATGATTGCACCTACAATAACTCAATATGTTAGTAATAAGGAAGGAAACCAATATATCCCCAAAAACACACCTAAATATATAGGTAACACCGTTTTTAGTTCCCCGACAACGACGCCAAAAATTGATCTTGTCCAATTTCACACCTCAAATTAAGGTTATGAAACGGTCGATTGCAATAGTAGTACCCAACATGAGTCGGTATCGATTTTCACAGGGAGCTATATATTGGAGTTAGGAGTATATATTGTAGTGTGCGTGTTTGACTATCTTAATTTATTTTACACTTCCCCTATATTGGGTTGTTTTTATGTCTTATTTTAAACTAAGATTGCAAGTTAACAAATAAAACTAAGAAATTGTTTTTGTTGTTTTTCAAGTTTTGTATAAAGTCTAGGGCTATGACCATTACCTAGGTGTTTGCCTAATGAGATATAAACCTTAATGTTTGTTTTATTGATCGGGGTGTATTATAGCTATAAATATTCAATTACCCACTCAATACCTCTCGGTTAGAGAGTGATTTGGTTCAATATGGCTTTCTCAAGTCCAAATGGGTATTGCATAAAATGGTTGATAAAATCTCAAGTGGAGTTATTACTATCTTATGATTGAACCCTTTAATTGGGATTATCAATCTCTCGATTGACCCAATTTCTTGTTAGCCAAGTTTTCCTAGACTAAGTCTCTCTTTCTCAGATAGAGACTAAGTCAAATAGGCATGAACTACTATTTGTAACCATTAATTCCACAAATTACAGCATGAACAAGTCTAAAAAATAGACACCCAACCATAAACAAGCATTAAATTAAACATCCATAAGGTTTACACACTAGGTTTTGGTCACAATCCTAGTAAAAAATCTAGCTACTCATGCTTGAAATTGAAGAAATAGAAGAAGAAATGATAATTAAACTCATTTTGTGAAATCAAAATGATAATATCTATGTTAAAATATCCCAAAATATTAAAAACTACTAAAAGAAGTAAAGAGAAATGGCTACTATAGCAGTTGATGTAAAAAATAGACCTAAAATTATGAAACTTGTTCATTTATACAGGGCTGGAAATTTCGGACAAAAATGCCCTTCGGGAGGTTCTGCGGCTGCCCAATTCCATGTGCGGTTCGTTGATTTCTTCAACTTGTCAGGAATGGAGGTCTGAGGTCGCATAATATTGATCTGCTCCCTTAAGACATTCTTTTTGTGGTCCGCACTTTTACATCTACGACCGCAACTTGATCTTCTGCGGCCTGCACTTTTACACTCGCGGCCGCACATTCCTATGCGGCTCACACTTATGAGGGACTTGGAATGCACATTATCTGAACTTTTGTTCCTAGCCATCTTTTGTAGCCGCATAGTTCATGTGCGGACCACACTTTGCACAATGGTCTACTGGCCTTTCCTTCATCATCTGCGACCGCTGATGATATTTTGCGGTCTGCACTTGTGAGTTTCTGTCCCTTTATGGTCTTGAGTTTAGATTACTCCATCTTTGAGTTGGATTTCATTTCGGGAGTCTATCTTCCAATATTCCTGCAATTTAGCACATTTTATCATTTTTCGGGAACATAATTAAATGCTTTTAGACTAAAACAAAAGCTAAAAGGCGCTAAAAAATCGTCAAAATTTCCACTTATCATGCAGCCCATTATTTGGTTGATAAAGCCCACGGGCTCATTTCCAAGACAAAATCTTAAAGGCCCATGTGCTCTTGGACTTTAAGTCTGCAGATCGTGGCCTTTTAGAGCCACATAACAGACCTGGTCTTCTCTTGCCATTTGCAATCCATGGACAATTATTTACAAAATAAGTTTGTAGAAATCACTTTCTATTTACAGCTTAACCATCTTACTAAAATAATCCTTTTGAAGAAATAAGCAAGGTTATTTGGACTTTATTCAATAAAAGAGTTTAACTTGTAACAACAAAGGGACAAACATAAAATTAAATATAAAAAAAAAATAACTCAAGGCTAGACCTTACTTACATGGTTCAAAGTTTAATACATAGTCCTTTCACACAACTAGGCATATTAGGCCCAATGATATTATATCCAAAGCTTTGACACAAGATCAAAGATGCTTGCCACAATTTAATTACTACCATATAGGCATACCATTATCCAACATTTAAGAGCATGTAAAAATGAATTACAAATTACAATAAACGAATAAAACTACTAATATTTCCCAGCATCATTATCTTTCATTCCAACTTGATTTTAGGAGTTCACATGGTCTGAAAGTTACCTAAATAACAGAAAGAAGAAAAAATCAGCAAATTAACTCGTTGCAGATCACAGCAGAACAACAGTTAATATGGGCAACAACACAACAAAAGACAACCAACAACCAACAGTCTTTCAAACTCAAGAAAATGAACCAGAATACCCAGCAAAGTATTTGAAACATGCAACTAGTAACTCCAGAAAATACTTATAAGACCCCTCAGTTTTTCTTAAAAGCTTTGCACTTTAATAATCAAACTCACAAAGCTTTCAGATTTTTTTAACTAACTTTGATGTTCAACTGATCCCTTTTTGCTATATTTAGTTGTGTCTTTTTTTAGTGTAGAGATTTTCAATATGTATATCTAGTGTCTAAGTGACTGGGAGGAGACTCCTGTAAGTAGGAAAAGCAAGAACCTTTGGACATATTTTGGTTCACTAAAAAATTGTCCTAAGGACTTACTTTTTCTCACAAAATACTGTCCAAGGACTTGCCAAATAGGACAAAGGACAATCCTTTTCACTAAATTCAGACACAAGAAGAGTAGTTGTACTCTTAGCATGGTTGAAACAGTAAAAAACAACAACTATACTACCCTTAAGCTTTTTTACAAAATTAGCACCAACAATGTGATTCAAACCAAACTAAGTTAAAAAAGCACATAATTCGACTTACAGTTTGAACTATTAATCAACCAAGGTAAACTTAGAGCTTAATAACTAAAAATCAAACAAATCAAATGTATTATCCAAACTAAGTAATTGAAACCATCAACTTGGCATACCACATACAAACTAATTATTTCATTAAACAACTATGACTAATTTGACACTTAACTAAACAGAATCTAATAACACTTAAGTAAACATAACCTAAATCATATTAATAAGCTAAATCATCTCCATAATCAATAAACAAATACTTGGTACTCAGAATAATAAACAAACACCAACACAAAATGATTAAGACCTATAATAATGATCGAAACGAGCAACCAATTAACTACTAACCGAGAATATAAAATTAAACTAACACTAAACCTAATCACAGAAGCAAAAATATAATAATATAGAAATGGAAAAGGGGAAGTTAAAAATTATCACAACAGAAGGATTCGATGCTAACTTGAGCAGCGAGGAGGTGTCGAGGACCTCGAACAATGGTTTTCCGACTTTGGAACACTCGTTTAATTTTTGGTAGACGTTTTCAAAGATTCGGTGTCATACTAAAAGAAGTCGAAAGTATCTTAAAATAGAGGGCTAAGGTGGTTTAGGGGCAACAATGGTGGTGGTGGCCGAGGTCGGCAATGGGGGTGGTCGCGTCAGTAGAGGTCGAGGTCGGCGATGGTGAGGCTTTTCGGGGTGAAACTATAGATAAATAGTAGATCTCCTTAAGATATAAAGGTTTATGTAGGTTTTGTGAGGGTGTAGTGGCCGATTCATCATGAAGTTGAAGAGGGAAGTAAGCGACAACTATCTACAATTTCGATTTCACAGAATTTAGAAGGGTTTTAGAAGATTTCGGGCTCAGATTGGGAGAGAGGATAAATAGAGGAAGAGATTGGTGTAAGTTTATGGGGTTTGGATGATGGCCGGTCGGAGGTGGCAATTTTCGGCCGGCGGAGCGACCTTGAGGGGCGGTAGAGAGACAGGGAGTTATGGAGAGTGAGGAGAGAGGAGAGAAAGAAAAGAAAAAAGGGGAAAATGGGGTGAATTTTTGGGAATTTAGAGGTTTAAATACCTGAGTGGGAGATTAATTTTGAGATGTTGGATCATGGGATCTTGAACAACCATCCTAATAGCTTGGCCAAGACGACGCCGCTTTAGGTGTCACTCAGACCAATGGCATGGACCGGGTTTGGGCCGCCGATTTTTGTCCAAACTTTGGCCTATTTCGTATTTAAAATGGAACACCCAGTCCCTTAAACCCCTTAAAAACTAATTAAACAAAAATCTAATTCTAAAAATGTACAAACACACACAAAATAATCATTTAAAATATAATGTAAAATAAAAATAAAAATTGGGTATTTACAGCTGCCCTTCTTTGCTCGAGAACACGAAGAGTTTTCGTGTAAAGATAATGAATGCCATGACTAATTTTTCTCACATATGACTCTAATGAAAACATTTTCTTGTAAAAGATGACCGAACCTTGCTTCCGAGGTTGCCCGCATATCCTTGGCTATAAAAAATCAAGTCAGTGTAGTTCTGGGAAAATTTGGTAGCTAAGACTACCAAACACCAGATTTAAGACTGTTGTTGTTAATTGTTGCTGTTAATGTTACTTGTTGCTTACATCAAAATAAAAATATAAGAGAACTACATATGCATGTAAGATAAGAGTTACAAAATTCCCATCAATGTGTCTTCTGGAGTCAAATCTTGATTCTTGACCTCTCGCATGTGTTGACCTTAGATTGGATCTTGATTCTCTTTGAAGAAAAGATTATGACTCAATCTCATTTGCTTGCTTTCCTGATATGAAATTGAGAAGATGATTCTTGAGACGCCGAGTTGCTAACATATTATCAAAACTAACCCCAACTATCTTGTGATAAAAAATCTTCTTTCTTTTGATGAGAACTTACAAGCTTTAATCACAACAATCTGTGCTTCTCTCCAGGGTCCTGCAAATCCATCAAAGACGAGCAAAACGAACAAAATATTTCTGCCCTAGTTTTGCACTAGGAATTTTTTTTGAGTTATTAGAGAAAGCTATAAACTATCTAATTTGTTGAAATGAAGACAAAATCAGTAGCATAATCAAGCTATGTAAGGATATGCAACCACATGGGGTAGCACCTTGTATTACCAAAAGGAAATGGAATTAGAGGATTGTATCCTATATTATTGAAAGAAAATATAACCAGAAGTTGGCACCCTGTATTACTGAAAAGGAATGTAACTAGAGGTTGGCACCCTGTATCACTAGGAAAACAAATGTAACCAGGGTCTGGTACCCTGTATTACTGAAAGGAAAAGTAACCAAATGTTGGCACCCTGTATCAGTAGGAAAGAGTTTAACCAGGGGTTGATACCCTAGATTACTGAGAATGAATGTAACCAGGGATTGGTACCCTGTATTACTGAAAGGGAACATAACCAGGGGTTGGTACCCTATATCACTGGAAAGGAACGTAACCAGGGGTTAGCACCTTGTATTACTGAGAAGAAACGTAACCAGGAGTTGGTACCTTGTATTACTAGAAAAGAATGTAACTAGGGGTTGGTATCCTGTATCACTGAAAGGAATGTAACCAGGGGTTGGTACCCTGTATTACTGAGGAGGAATGTAACCAATAGTTGGTACCTTGTGCTTTTGAAAGGAATGTAACCAGGGGTTGGTACCCTGTATTACTGAAGAGGAATGTAACAAGGGGTTGGTACCCTGTATTTACTGAAAGGAGTGTAACAAGAGGTTAGTACCCTGTACTACTGAGGAGGGATATACCTAGGGGTTGGTACCCTATATTACTGAAAGAAAATATAAGCAGAGGTTGGCACCATGTATTATAGATAGAAAATATAACCAGGGGTTGGCACCCTTTATTATGGATAACGTGCCGAATCCCTCTAGGAGAAAAGGTTCTACCAGAGTTAAGCTACGTAAAACAGCCTGAGCAAAGAGTACATCTACCCAAAAATATGAGTTGGATTCCCCGATGTGAAAAAGGTCTACCCGAGTTAAGCTATGAAAATGGGAGGTATGAACAATAGTGATGCGTGCTGAAAATAAAAGAAAATGGAAATTTAGAGGAACTTATCTTTGGTGATATTCGTCCTTTGAGAATCACCATTTTGCACCTCTTTGCTCCTGCTTCATACAAAGAAAATTTTTGAGTTTTCAAAGTGGTGATTGGTTTGTGTCCTTAATGCCCTAAGTAGTTTCAATTCACAGTCACTACTTTCGAAGAACCAATTATGTCAGTGTAATACCGAGATACTCGGATATTTTGTATCTCTTTTTGGAGACCTTGGCTTTCCGACATTTCCCCCGGCTGTTTCTTACCCTGATGTCCATGGTACCGCTACCCTTGTCCCTAAGGCAAGGCAATTTTTCTTTTAAAGTCAAACTTAGTTGTCTTTCACCCAGTACCAGTTTGTGTCCGTAGTGCTATCAACTTTGATGACCTTTTCGGTTTCATTGAGACACTTTGTCCGGCTCATTAAAAGAGATCACAAATGGATTCATGCCTTTAACAATGCCTTGTATGCTCCAAATTGTGCTCAGTATTATGGGGAAACTGTAGCCAATTTTGCAACCATTTCTTTGCTTCAGAAGGAGAAAAAGATTTGTGTTTAAACAGAAGGTGTCCATTTCAGGTAAAGGAATATGGAGACTGATCTGTAGGTATGTGTCGACTTCAATGAATCATGAGATGCATTTTGGACTAGACGTGTGATCCCTCTGAACTGTCTAATTCTCAATATTTGTTGCAGACGCTCGTCTTGAAACTTAGTTATTTGTCATGCTCATGCCAGAGTATTGAAGACCCTCGTTCGGCCAATAGTGGCCTTTGCAGTTTTTGCTAACCGACCTCTCTATTTTCTCTACTCACCGTCGCCTTATGGTGCCCATATGGGTTTTCACCAATAAGACTCTCTCATTTCTCTGCTCACTGTCGCCTTACGGTGCCCATACGGGTTTTCACCGATAAGACTCTCTCATTTTTTGGGACTGAGATACTGCATGCGGCAGGTTGTCCAAAACTTTGGCATGGTGACTTCAACATTCTTGGATATCGATCAGAAGGTCTTATCGGGAAAAGGCAAAAAGAACCTTGAATTGAATTTCAACTTTTGGGAACCATTTTACTGAGAGACCGTAACAAATAAAACAAACTTCTTCCCCTATTTTGGAGTATTGGGGATATAGATTTTTCTATTGTGATGGGACCGAACCCAGGGTAAGGCTACCTAAGTATCCTTTCAGAATCAGGTCGAACGTCATTCACTGACTTAGAAGATTTGTTGTTTTTTTTTTCTTTTGTTTTTTTTTTACAAGTACACAGGTTCCAAAAAAGAGGGAAGACAAAAAAGAAAAATAGGGCTCAAAAGGGTGACACCTATTTGGGTATAGTGAACAATGATAGCCTTGTCATCTCAATCTGAGAAAATCATGCGCGGAAGTGTTGTAGTGGGTATATATCAAACATAATAACTTTTAACGACATCTGCGTTAATAGTCATGTCTGGTATCCGTCCTTCTTCAGCTACCAAGTGCAAGGCCCCTTTTGGTAACACTTTTTAGATGATGTAGGGTCCTTGCCAATTTGGAAAAACTTTCCTTTAAGTTCTACCTAGTGCGGAAGGATGCATTTCAAAATGAGTTGGCCTACCTCAAAGTACCTTGGGCATATTTTTTGTTATAAGCGCGTGTCATTTTTTGCTGGTATAACTAGCCAAAACACAGTGTTGCGAGCCGTTCTTCATCAATCAACATTAGTTGTTCTAATCGGGTATTGACCCACTCAGTGTCTTCAATCTCTGATTCCATGATGATTCAGAGAGAGGAAATTTCGACTTCAGCCGGTATTACAACTTTTGTTCCATATACCAGTAGATAAGGAGTTGCACCAACAGATGTGCGAGCAGTTGTGCGGTATCCTAAAAGAGCAAGGGTCAGCTTTTCATGCCATTTCTTGTACCCTTGGATCATCTTCCTGAGAATCATCTTGATGTTCTTGTTTGCCGCTTCAACAGATCCATTGGCTTTTTGCCGGTAAGGGGTAGAATGGCGATGCAAAATTGTAAATTGCTCGTATACCTCCTTCATCAAATGACTATTTAGATTGGCTGCATTTTTTATTGATAATGGTCTTTGGATACCAAAGCGACAGATGGTGTTGGAATGAACAAAGTCTACCACTGCTTTCTTGGTGACTGCTTTGAAAGTGACGAAGTCCACCCACTTGGTGAAGTAATCAATTGCAACCAAAATGAATCTATGCCCATTTGAATCTTTTAGCTCAATTGGCCCAATAACATCCATTCCCCAAGTAACGAAAGGCCAAAGAGAGAACATGGGATGGAGTTTCGATGAAGGCGAGTGAATCAAGTCTCCATGAATCTGGCATTGGTGACACTTGCAAACAAAACTGAAGGAATGTTGCTCCATAGTAAGACAATAATACCCTGCCCGCAGAATCTTCTTCGCTAAAATGTATCCATTCATGTGAGGTCCACATACCCCTGAATTCACTTCACTTATGATCCGCTGAGCTTATGTGGAGCCTATGCATCTCAACAGGTTCAAATCTGGGGTCCTTTTGTATAGGATTTCCATTCAGGCAGAAACCACCGGTGAGATGCCTTATAGTTCTTTTTTGATCTCCCGTAGCATGCTCCAGGTATTCCCCTATTTTCAGGAATCGTTTTATGTCATGATATCATGGTTCACCATCTGATTCTACCTCAAATGTATTGCAGTAATCCTGTTGATTCCGAACTTGGATTTCCAATGGATCAATATGAGTGTTTCCTGGACAAGGGAGCATCGAGGCTAAGGTAGCCAAGGCATCATCTAGATCGTTGTGAAACCTGGGAATGTACCTGAACTCGATGGATCTGAATCTTTTACTCAGGTCTTGCACACATTGTCTGTATGGAATAAGGTTGATGTCTCAAGTCTCCCATTCACCTTGGGCCTACCGGATAAGCAGGTCGGAATCTCCCATAACCAATAGTTCATGCACATCCAGATCGAGGGCCAGTTTCAGACCCATGGTACAAGCTTCGTATTCTAGCGTATTATTGGTATAGAAGAAATAAAGTCGGGCCGTTGAAAGGTAATGTTGTCCAATAGGTGAGATGAGGATTTCCTCGATCCCAACTCCTTTGATATTGACAGCCTCATAAAAATACATTTTCCATACATGGCTGTCGTCTCGAACTACTTCCTCTATTGAATTGATCTCTTCGTCGAGGAAGTATGTGCTCAGTGTCTTATAATCATCATTAACTAGATTCTCTACAATATTCTGTGCTTTCATTGCGCTGCGAGTGACATAGACGATGCCAAATTGTGTGAGCAAAATTTTCCATTTTGTGAGCCTGCCAATGAGCATTGGCTTTTGGAAGATGTACTTCAAAGGACCCATTCTGGATATGAGGTAAGTAGAGCAGGCCAAAAGATACTGCCTCAACTTCTGAGCGACCCAAGTCAAGGCACAACATGTCCTTTATAAAAGGGTGTACTTAACCTCGTAATTGGTGAACTTCTTGCTTAAATAATAGATTGATTGTTCCTTTTTTCTTGTTGTATCACGTTTCCCCATAATGCATCCAAAGGAATTATCCATCACTGATAGATATAAAAATAAAATCCTACTAGGTTTAGGTGGGACCGGTACATAGGGGTTTTGACAGATCCGTCCACTTGATAACACCATCCTTTTACAACTTAAAGATGGGCTCTCGTGTGGTTGTGAGCCGGGCAATGAACTAACTGATGTAGTTCAATCTCTCGAGCAAACTCATGACTTCAGTTTTATTCTTCAGGGGCGAAAGATCTCGAATGGATTTTATCTTAGATGGATCCAATTCGGTGCCTCTCCAGCTGACTATTAAATCGAGGAGCTACCCAAACGGTACCCCAAATGCTCACTTGGCTGGATTTCACTTAAGGTCATACCTTTACAGCTGTTCGAAGAATTGTTTTCAAATCGTGCACATGATCAGCATGTGTCTTTGACTTTAAGATGAAATCATCGGCATATACTTCAATTTGTTTATGTATCATGTCATAAAAAATGGTGGTCAAACCCCTTATGTAAGTTTCCCCAATGTTCTTCAAACCAAATGGCATGACCCTATAATAATATGTACCACATGGAGTGGTGAAAGCAGTATTTTCTACATCATCCTCATCCATTAGAATCTGGTGGTACCCAACATAGCAATCCATGAACGATTGTAGCTCATGCTTTGTGCAATTATCTACAAGAATGGGGGTGGTTGGTAAATGAAAATTATCCTTTGGACTTTATTTGTTCAGGTCTCTTTAGTCAACATAGACTCTAGTTTTTCCATCCTTATTTGTCACATGCACAACATTTTCCACCCAGGTGGTGTATTGGACGACTCTGACCATATTGGCGCGCAGTTGCTTCACTAATTTCTCTTTGATTTTATCACTCATGTCCGTTTTAAATTTTTGTTACTTTTGTTAGACTGGTGGAAAATCAGGATACGTGAGAAGCTTATGAACCACTAGATCAACGCTTAAACCCGACATGTCATCATAAAACCAAGTAAACACATCTCTGTATTCAAATAAAAGTTCAATCAAGGCATCTCTAATTTTTTGTTCAGCATGAATGGTTATCTCTATTTCACTAACTTATTCATGACTTTTGATATTAATTGGCTTAGTATCATTGAGGTTGGGCTTAGGATTATTTTCAAATTGTTCCAACTCTCTTTTTATTTCCTCAACAGCCTCATCTCCATCATATTCATCCTTTTGATGCATTATTTCAAAATTAGACAGATTTTTCAGATCTGGGCGTAAATTCCGCATGCATGTCATGTTATTAAAGTCGGCATTAACAAAACTAAAACAGAAACAAAATGAAAAGAATTAGGAAAAGCAAAAGGCACAAAACTTAATATGAAACTGAATAGCATTTCATTGAATTTGAAAGGATAGCAGGTTAACATCAAAACAACATAATCATACTGACAAGTTTGGATTACAACCCTAAAAGTAACCCAAAATACAAAAAAGAAGCTGCAAAAGCAAACTACCAAGACTCCTTCCTTGTGGGGAGAGGATTTTCTTCCCAGTTGTTGATCATGGCATCTGGGACAATTAGTTTCATATCGGCATGACTAGTGCCTTCACCAAACTGGATCATAGACGCTTCAGAAAATATTTGGCTGAGGCTATGGAATATTTCATCAATGTTTTCCTGCGCCGAGGAATTTTGACCCTCTTGGATTTGTGGCTTGACAAAAGTGTTGAAAATGTGAGGGATAGGTTGTTGCAAGACCCAACCATGCTTTTTGCAGTGCTTGGCTTTTTCTTCATCCGCTTGTGTTGTCCTAAAGCCAAAACCAAAAGTACCCTTGTTACTAAAGGGAGAGCTGGGTTCCGAAATTCCTTGCAATGATTCCCTTAGGCCTTTTCCTGGCCCATAACCCTGTCTCAGCAAATGTGCATCCACCGTTACAGATGTGGAAGACAGACGAGGATACAAAATGGTCTTTCCTTCGTCAATATGGTCCACAACAGCCACTTCGAAAGCCAACTAGACAATGGACTCACATCCTTCCTTGGCCTCAATACACGTGATTAACAGGTCTTTATAAATGGATGGCTCGTCTTCTCCGTTAACAATAATTTCTTTCATATCATGTTTGAACTTGAACATCTGATGCAAGTTGGCTGGCACGACTCGAGCCATATGGATCCATGGTCTTCCAAGAAGAAAGTTAGAAGAAGTTTCTATATATACTACTTGGAAGACAATTTCAAAATCATCAGGCCCAATTGTCATGGTTAGGTGGATCTCCTTAATGGTATCTCTCGCTGCGCCATCAAAAGTCTGGATGTGGACATTGCAGGGTCGGATTCTGTCTGTATTGATTTTAATGCTTTGCAAGGTAGAGAGAGGGCATGCATCTATTTTCATGCTTTGCAAGGTAGAGATATGGCATACATATACACTCGAGCCTCCATCAACCATGACTCGCTTTACATAGTGCCCCTCACATTGGATAGTCAGGCGCAAAACCCTATTGTGCCCGGCCCCCTCCTCATAGAGTTCATCATCAATAAAGGAGATTCCGTTCACCTCAAAAATTTGTTGGACATCTTCTATAACTGATTCACTGTGGTCTTCTCGGAGACATGTGCCTTGTTCAGGATCTTGATTAATACACGGGCATGCTCTTTTGAATGTATGAGCAGAGATAGTAGAGAGATTTGGGAAGGAGTCTTTCTCATTTGGTCAATGATTGAGTAATCCTAGACCTTCATCTTTTTCAAAATCTTTTCCGCCTCTTCTTCATATGGTTTCTTTATTGGCATTTTGTTTTCTCTGATTTGCTTGGCCTTCCTCAACCCTTCTGGAGAGTAACACCTCCCTGATCGAGTCAAACCCCCAGCTTCCCCACTTCTTGTATGATTTCCTTTCCCTTGTAGGTCACCACAGCTTTGTTATAGTTCCAAGGAATGGTTTTTGTGTTTTTCACACGGGGTTGCATGACGAGTTTGATTATGATCGGCTATGTTATAACTTTTGTACCACCTTGATTCTGCCTCATGAGGGGGTGGCCTCCCAGGACATACTACCTTGGGCTTGGAACACTGGAGCGAACTTCCAACCTCAAGATTTTTGGAACAAATAAAATTGCCTTCTCTGAGCTTTGGACGCCTTCCACAATCAATGTCATATCTCGGCTTGTACTAACTTCATGTACTATCCTTTCTTGAATTGTTCCCACTGTTATTTTTGCTCGACCAACTGACTTGTATTCTTGATCTCGACCAATCATTCCCACAAAATAAAGATCATTGTGTGCTAGTAACAGGTTGTTTGTCACATTAGGACGGTCCTCGCCATTTGTTACTACAATCAATTTTTTAGCAATGAGTCTTTCTATGGCTCTTTTCAGAGTCCAACAGTTATCAGTGTTATGACCCGGGGCACCAGAATGATATTCACATCTAGCATTTGCTTGAAATCCTTATGAAACGGGATGCATATGGTGAGAAGCGATAGGTCCAATCACGCCCATTTGCTTCAACTTCTGGAACAGACTAGAGTATGTCTTCGCCAATTCAGTGCATTTTTCCACTGGCCTACTCTCGAAATTATCCTTCCTAGGACGAACATTGTGGGGTGCCCAAAAATTTTGTTGTTGAGGTCGGGGGATCCTGGAGCAGGTGTCCGTACCTGTTGATTGGGATATCGAGCATTATACACAGTATATTGTTGTGGGACCACATAGTAATGAGGAATTGGAGGGATAATAATGTTGATGGTAGCTGGATTGCCCATGTTGAACTTGCGCATAAGGGTGCGATGCCCCTCTTCGAACGTCCCTGGACCCCGAAGTCATCATAGACCCTTAATATCTCTTGTTTCTATTTGCCAAGATTCTCGACCCATTTTGGATTGCTTGGATAGTAGCTTTGAGGGCAGCTTCACTTATAATTCTGTCAGTCTTGAGGCTATTTTCGACTATATCCCATATCTTGATCACTTCTACAAAAGGTCTACCTATTGCGGACATCATATTTTGGAAGTAATCAGGATCTTAAGCCTCCCAAAAAATAGTGATCAACTCGTGGTTATCCATGGGTGGCTTAACTCTAGAATTTTGCTCCCTCCATTTGATGGCATATTCCCTAAAGCTTTCAGTTGGCTTTTTCTTCATATTGGACAGGGAGTTGCGATCTAGCGCAATATCAATATTGTACTGAAATTTTTTGACGAAGGCATGTGCCATGTTTCCCCAAACATGCCAGTGAGAGATATCTTGGTCAATGAACCATTCGGAGGCTACTCCCACCAAGCTCTCCCCAAAATAAGCCATCGACAATTCGTCTTTTCTTCCTGCACCCCTAAGCTGGTTGCGATACCTTTTCAAGTGGGAGAAGGGGTCACCATGTCCATCATATTTCTCAAATTATGGGGTCTTGAACCCTGGTGGAAAATGGATGTGAGGAAACCTGCAAAAATCGCTTAATGAGACACTTTTGTGACCACCTAGCCCTTGTATGTTCTTTATGTTCTGCTAAAGACTTCATTTTTGTGGTCATGTCATATGGCTCACCCGTCTTGGTAACCTTTTCAGTTTCCACTGGTGAGTGATACTAAGGAGTCTGATTGTATGGAGCCGAGACCCTGAAAGCCAGACAGTGAAGCAAATAAGGAAGAGTTTTGATCACCGTGTGGGTAGTCTCTATTAGGGTTTCCGTTTCATGTGCACTAAAAAAGAAGGAAGACTAGTGCGACTATAGTAATGCCAAGCATACGAGCAAAGGACTCTACCTACCCCATACTGACAAATAAAAGAAGCTCATCGCGGATGATAGGACAAGCGATAGCGGTTCCATTCTTGCTCTTCCTATTCCATACCATAAACAAACACCTTTGATTCATCGACATTGGCGCTAGAGGCACCCAATTTTTATTTTTTACTTTTTTTAAAAAATGGAAATACCTAACTAACCTAAATAATAAGAACTTCCCCCTTGACAGTGGTATATGTTGTATATGTAAATCCTAGATGTGAAAATATACAGAATTCCTCTATGAATCTATGAAAGGTATAAAAAAGAAAGTGTTTAGAGAGTAGTATTGGCCATCATAAGCATGAGGTGGTGGCTCGTTGTTTGGACTCGTCACAGAAGGCGGTGGTGGGATTGTATAACCGGAACACCAGACACGACAAGAGGGGTGTTCCTGACCGGTGTGGCTGGAGGTCGTACATTAGAGGTACCAGGGACATCATGGAAGCTGTATTTTGGCACATACCCTGGTGGTAGAATGTGATCGCTCGTTGCATGGAGCGGTGGTTGAGTAGTTAGGGGTACGGTGGAAGTTCTTACTAAGGGACCCTGAGGCGGAGGCTGACAGGAGATACAAGCCTGATACATATCAGACAGTTGCTGTTTCAATCTTTTTACTTCCTCCGACTTTGCTCAACTGGCTTACCCTGGGGGTTGTCACTGACCAACTCGATTTCATCATTGTTAGCCATTGTTATCTTTCCCTTAGATCTGGTGAAGTAATGATGCGTTGCCAATTTCACCACAAACCGACCACCTTAAGCTTACTATATGAGAGACAACAAACGTGTTAGAGTTAGGCATTTTACATATATGAGTCACACGTAATTTGCCATGTTTCTATCACCATTTCTAACATGTTTTTGGGAGGCTTCATGTTTCATTACGGCTTATAAGGTTGCTGCTTACTGGCGCTCTTATTTTCACCTCTTTTTTTTGCATTTCTTTTCACTCTGCTCATTTTGATCCCTCATTTTAGAGTCTTTGAAAAATATTTTGATTGAACCTTTTAGGGGTTCCCTATGTAACATGTCGCCACATGAATCAAATCATTACGTAGTTCAGGGACATGGCAAATTTTATTTATTTCATTTTTTTAAATATTTACAAAGACAAAATCTTATTGGTTCATTTTTGAATTTTATCTAAAACAAAATCTTTTTCATTGATTTTCAACTTTTTTTATACAAGACCCCAAAACAAAAATTACATAAAGACAAACATCTAAATAAGACCAGACTCGACTCAAATAGTCTTTTAAAGATAAAACGCAAAACAACAAAACTCAACACACCAAAAGACTCTTACGGACTTAATGACAACAAATACAACAACAACAACAACAACTACCCAGTATAATCCCACCAAGTGGGGTCTGGGGAGGGTAGGATGTACGCAGCCTTACCCCGGGAGACTATTTCAGATTGACCCTCGACTAAAGAAGAAGAAGGAAGACCTGATAGCAAGACAAATAGTTAGAAAACTAAATCGGAGATAACAACACATAATATGAAAGGAGTACCGATAACAAGTAATAGAACGATAGTATATTTAGACAGATAAGTCTAAGGCAACACATGAGAATATGACGAAGTCCTGCTAGCAAACTACGGAATTACCGAAAGTAAGTAGTAACAGAACAAGACACGCGACTATAGCAAACGAAGGGAAAAAAGGGTACCATACTAGCACTAATACTATCGAACTAGGGAAGACAAAGGGAAACTCACGAATACCTACTAACCTTCCACCCTAATATTCCACCTTCACACCCTTCTATCTAGGGTCATGTCCCCGATTAGCTCAAGCTACGCCATGTCCCGCCTGATCACTTCCCCCAAGACTTCTTAGGTCTACCTCTATCCCTACTCTCACCTCCTAAGGACAACCTCTCACATCTCCTGACTGGGGCATCTGTGCTTCTCCTCTTAACATGCCCAAACAATCTCAACCTTGCCTCACGCATCTTTATCTCCACAGGGGCCACTGCCACCTTGTCCTGAATAACTTCATTCCTAATCCTATCCACTCTAGTATGCCCAAACATCCATCTCAACATTCTCATTTACGCTACTTTCATATGCTGGACATGTGACTTTGTGACTAGCCAACACTCTGCCACATACAACATAGTCGGTCTGACCACTACCTTGTAGAACTTACCCTTAAGTTTCAACGACACATTCTTATCACACAAGACACCGGAAGCGAGCCTCCACTTCATCCATCCTGCGCCAATACAGTGAGTAACATCCTCATCTATCTCCCCATTCTTCTGAAATATAGATCCCAGATATTTGAAACTCTCCCTCTTGGGAATGACTTGCATATCGAGTCTCACATCCCCGTCCGCCTCCTGGGTAACACCACTGAACTTGCACTCCAAGTATTCTGTCTTGGTCCTGCTCAACTTGAAACCCTTAGACTCTAGAGTATGTCTCAAGACCTCCAGCCTCTCGTTAACACCACCTCGCGTCTCATCAATCAGGACTATGTCATCTGCAAATAACAAGAACCAAGGCACCTCCCCTTGAATGTGACGCATCAAATAAACCATCTCCAGGGAAAACAAAAACGGGATGAGTGTTGACCCCTGATGCAACCCCATCTCAACCGAAAAGTAGTCAGATTCTCCTCCAGCTGTCCTCACCCATGTCTTAGCCCCATCATACATGTCCTGAATCACCTAAATATATGCTACAGGCACACCTCCCGCCTCCAAACATCTCCATAGAACCTCCCTCGGTACTTTGTCATAGCCCTTCTCCAGGTTAATGAACACCATATGCAAATCCTTCTTCACTGCCCTATACCGATCTACCAATCTCCTCACAATGTGAATGGCCTCAATAGTCGACCGTCCCGGCATGAAACCAAACTGGTTCTCGAAAATAGACACACACTTTCTCAATCTCCCTTCAATCACCCTCTCCCACACTTTCATCGTATGACTTAACAACTTGATACCCCTATAGTTGTTGCAGTTTTGTACATCCCCATTGTTCTTGTACAACGGGAGCCTCCACTCTTCGGGCTTCTTTTTCGTCCTAAAAATGATGTTAAACAACCTAGCAAGCCATTCCACGCCCTCCTTGTCCACACTCTTCCAAAATTCCACCGAGATCTCGTCCGACCCAGTCTCTCTACCCCTACTCATCCTGCGCATAGCCTCTACCACCTCCCCCGCTCGTATGCGTCTATATTACCCAAAATCTCTTTGCCGCTCCGAGTACTCCAACTCCCCCAATGTGATGCCCCTATCTCCCTCCTCGTTCAAGAGTTTATAGAAGTACGCCTGCCATCTCCGCCTTATCTGTGCCCCCTCCAATAAAATTCTTCCCTCCTCGTCCTTTATGAATCTCACTTGGTCCAGGTCTCGGGCCTTCCGCTCTCTCACCTTTGCTAGCCGGTATAATTTATTGTCCCCGCCCTTAACCCCAATTTTTTCGTATAAATGACTAAACGGCGCGGCCTTAGCTGCAGTAACCGCCAACTTCGCCTCTCTCCTAGACTTCTTGTACCCTTCCCTATTAGCCCTCTTCTGCCCCTCGTCTATACTCTCTACTAGCTTCAAATACGCCGCTTTATTTACTTCCACTTTTCCTAGCACCTCTTAGTTCCACCACCAGTCCCCTTTATGACCACCAGAAAAACCCTTTGATACCCCTAACATCTCTCTCGCCGGCTCTCTAATACAATTTGCTGTCATCGACCACATACAACTCGTGTCCCCACTACTCCTCCAGGCCCCCAGGGCCAACAACTTCTCCCCCAACTCCTGGGCTTTGTCCTTAGTCAATGCACCCCTCCTGACCCTAGGTATACCAGACATATCCCTCTTCTTCCTCGTCCACCTGATCTCTAAGTCCATTATTAAAAGAAAATGTTGGGTCGTAAGGTTTTCACTCGGGATGACCTTGCAATCCGTTCATAGACCTCTATCACATTTCCGGAGAAGCAGATAGTCAATCTGGGTCTTGGCCACCGTACTCTGAAAAGTTATCAGGTGCTCTGCCTTCTTCGGGAAACACGAGTTAGAAATTACTAGCTCAAAAGCTTTAGCGTACTCCAGCAGTGAAGTATCTCCTCCGTTTCTATCTCCAAAACCGAATCCACCATGCACACCGTCATATCCCCCAGGCGACCTCCCTATGTGGCCGTTAAAATCACCCTCTAAAATAAGCTTCTCGGTGGACGGTATACCCGCACCAACCCATCCAAATCCTCCCAGAATTGTCTTTTAACCTCCTCGTCCAGACCCACCTGAGGCGCGTATGCACTAACTACGTTCAGAGTATACCTTCCCACGACTATATTAATGGCCATCAACCTGTCATTCACCCTTTTAACCTCAACAAATGAACAATCAAAATGGACTGCCAAGTAAAAAAAGACTTTGATCTTTGCGGGAGAATCCAAGGGCATCACCGTAGTCAAGGCACTTATTCGTGCGGCTGACCCTCAACGTCGCGATATATCCTCTCTAAGTCTGCATATATGTGACGGGAGACGTTCAGTGATACTTATGCAAACCGCTCGGGCATCATTCCCTAGCAACTCCTGCAAGCTCGAGAGGTATATGTGGCTACCTCGAGAATCTTTCCCTTAATGTGCTCCTGAGCCAAATGCAACTCTTGATTTCGCTGACCACGAGTTTTGGCTAGATCCAGCGCATCATGCTCGCTCCAAGGCCTTATCTTTCTGGCACCGAACTTCTAGTGACTCCCCATCTAACCGATTGATCACCTTTTGGTAGTGATTTCTTTCTATTTCAAACTCAGCGATATGGATCTCCTTACTTGATTCAACTCCCTCTAACAGATCGCTTAGACCTTGGATTAGTGGAGCATAAATCATGCGCTCATGATCATGAACTACCCTGAACTGGGATTCTCTCTCTTCTTGTTGCTGAGCGATTGTGACTATGTTCATCTTCCGAATTTGGGCTTTGAGTGCTTGCTTATCTCATGCCCACTGAGCTTTCTCTTTCTCAAAAGCATCATACAACATATACTTGTTTACTTTAACGATCCTGAGCTCTTCTTACCGTGCTCCAAAGGCAGATTCATAATCTCTTTGGATGTCTTCCGCAGCCAGCCCAACTCTGTTTCGAATCTCACCCTCCAATGTTGCGGTGCTCTTCACAATTGTCCCTAGTCTATCGATGAGAGCATCTTGATTATAGAACCACTCAAGATAAAAAGGATTCAACTCACCCCGCTCTCAATCTTCCACCACGGTGCCACACTTGAGTATCTTAGTACCATCGGATGGACGTCAAGTGGTTGATATTATCCCTCCTGGACCAGAACTTCTTGTTTCCAAGGGAGAATCTATCAAATTTGATCAACCATTAACGAGTAATCCTAATGTAGGCGGATTTGGTCAGGGAGATGTAGAAATAGTACTTCAAGATCCATTACGTGTCCAAGGACTTTTGTTCTTCTTGGCATCTGTTATTTTGGCACAAATCTTTTTGGTTCTTAAAAAGAAACAGTTCGAGAAGGTTCAATTGGACGAAATGAATTTCTAGATTCGCAGATTTGTCGACATCAAGTTCGTAAAAAGAACATCTAAAGATTCCCCGGAGGGAAAATAGAGATGTCTCCTACGTTACCCATAATATGTGGAAGTATCGACCCAACACGTTGAACATAAGCTTCACGAATGGGATCCTCTGATGTTGCTTCCCAGATAAAGTTTTGCATAGTCTCTACCGGGAGCACTATCTGTTTGTGACCCAACTGACATAGAACTCTCATGGGATCATATGGATGATAACCCCTAAGACCCATCAAGATTAGAAACGGATGGAAACATGACTTATAAATGACATATTTTGCGGAGAACCAAGGATAATTCCATGTAATCAAATCATCTGTTAAGGAGTGAAGATACTCCCTCCAATCTTGGACACTTTCTGGAAAACTGCAGATCTCCAGCTCACTTCTAAATCTAGCGTTATACTGGCAAACATGATTACCCCAACGAGTACGGAGGTCTGCCTGATAAGGACGACGAAAAAGAATATCCATGAACCACATCTGGAGCAGGAGGTTGCAACCTTCAAAGAAACCATTTCCTTCCCAGCACCTAGTCAAGGCACGAAAGATATCTGCTAACACCATAGGAAGAATCGAGGAATCATTTATTTTGGCAGTGACTATCCAAGATAAGCGAATGTTGATCTTCCGATCCTCTCTCAGGAAGACCATGCACCCCAATAAAGCTACAATGAATGCTTTATGTCCATGGTCTCGCCATGTATGTTGGTTCTATTTGTTAACAAGCTTTGTCCCCTATTATGAGGATCCCCCTTCACGTCCGTACCTGTCATACAAGAAATCTAGGCGGACCTGCCCTTGCACTACATGTGCTATCTCGGTGTGGCTGATCCTCATCTGCTCAAGGAACTTGGTAGCAGTGACATCCCTGGGAACAAAAAGTCTCTTTGTTCGACTCTTATGCCCCAAATCTGTATATTCAACAAATTCCAACAAGGTAGGAGTCATTTCAAACCCATTGAGACAACACATTATTCTTTGGGTCCCAGAAATAAACCAAAGCCTCGATGAATTCTCGTTTGGGCTCAATCTCCAAAATGTTTACCAAGGTTTAAAAACAATCCTTGATCTTTCCTTGCTCAAACCCATCCATGTTGTTCCATCATCGCCTCAATAAACTAGGCACTTCATATGTGAGGAAGGCTAGACTCTAGAAGGATTATTCAAGTATCTTGCAGAGGAAACAAGACATGATAAAAACAGTCGTACAAGGGACAAAATGATAAAAAGTGACAAAGGGGACAAGATGGTTATTTTTATGAAAACAACTCTTTAGTACCTCCAAGAAAAGTACGAAGGTTGTCTCGATGAAAACATCCAGACACGTGGATAAGCAGGTAAAAACAAATAAAACTTTATTTTTTACGAAAACATCCATTTGATACTTCAAAAAAACTATAAGGTTGACTCGGCAAAAATGACCTAAAATAAGGGACAACACGGCAAAAGTGAAAACAAATAAACAAAATGACTATTTTTACGAATATAGTCCTTCGACACTTCCGAGGAAGGTTTAAAGGTTTTCCCGACAAAAATGGTCAAAAATAAAGGCGAAATGGTAAAAATGTGTTAAAAATGAGCAAAGTAGCCAGTTTTTACAATAATAGCCCTTCGACACTTCCGAGCAAGGTTTTAAAGCTATTTCGGCAAAAATAGTTCGACATAGGGGCAAAATAATAAAATATTAGCTATATTTATGAAAACAGGCCTTCGACAATTATGCGAAGAGGTTTGAGGTTGTTTCGGAAAAAACGACCGAAAATAGGGACAAAAAGGTAAAAAGCATTTGAAAATGAACATAGTAGCCATTATTACGAAAATAACCTTCGATATTTCTGAAGAAGGTTTTAAGGCTATCTCGAAAAAATAGCCAAAAATGGTATAAAAATAGTTGAATTAACTATTTTTACGAAAACAGCCCTTCGGCACTTCCGAAGAAGGTTTTAAGGTTGTTTCGGCAAAAAGGCCAAACATTGGGCAAAATGGTAAAAGCTAATCCAGAAGAGGATAAGATGGTTATTTACTCGGGAATAGTCTTTCGGTACTTCAAAAGAAAATATTAAGCATATTGAAAAAACATGACCGGACGCAAAGATAAAATAATAAAAAAGACAAAAAGCGGCAAAATTTTCGATTTATTATTATTAAAAATATTTTAAAAATATTATGGACACACCAATTTTGAAAACTCTTGCAAAAATGAGGGCCGAACCACATGAAGGTTGCCTACGTACCCCACTAGAATTTTGAGAATCATACCCGCGTAATTCGAACCAAGATTTGATAGATTCTGACCATTTTTTAATTTTGTTTTTTGTTTTTTTGGACACCCCATGCCGGATTAGTTCAATTTTTTAATAGTAAAAAAGGATTATTATTACAAAACTAGGAAAATGATTTTTCTTTTTCAATTCCGCTCAACTAGTTTTCTAAAGCCGGCCACCAATGCAAGCAAGCCTTCCAAATGATGTAGCAAGTAGCACACCAGTGAACATGATGGTCTCAAAAAGAATACATGTCTTATATGGACCCAACCCCTGTATCGTGCTTCGCTAAGTCAAATGCACATGCTGCAACAAAATGATCCTACTAGGGATAACCAGTCATGTAGCTTGTTCTTCGAGGTGTAAAAATTCAAAGGGATGAGGTGTATCTAGACTAGCCATAAACAAGCGGACAACTCAAGTTGGGAAAGGGTAGTGTACCAGGAGCATTCCGAGGTCCACCGTCTTAATATCAAAACAGAATGGCGCGCGTATCCGCGAATTCCGAGGTTATATTCAGAAGACTCAAAGGGGGTGCGCAAGAAAACAATATACTCGCTCCGTTCCAATTTATGTGAACCTGTTTGACTGGGCACGGAGTTTAAGAAAAAATGAAAACTTTTGGAATTTGTGATCCTAAACAAAGCAAAAAGGGGCCCAGAGTATTTGTGTGGCTATAAAAGCTTCTCAGTAAGGGTAGAATTATAAGTTTAAGCTAAATTGTTACCAAATTTAGAAAAGGGTCGTTCTTTTTGGAACGGACCAAAAAGGAAATAGGTTGTAACGCCCCGACCGGTCGTTTTGCGTTCTAGGACCCCGTGCCCCTAAATGAGACTTCCCGTAGTTTCTTTTTTTGATTTATGACTTGTGGGGACGGGTGGTTCGGGATTTGGAGGAGTTCGGGTGGTATAGGAACACTCAGTTCCTTAAAGCTGGCCTTAAAGGCCAAGTTTGACTTCGGTCAACATTTTTAGTAAACGACCTCAGAATCGAGATTCGAAGGTTCCGGTAGGTTCGTATGATGATTTCGGACTTGGGCGTATGTTCGGAACGGGTTTTGGATGACCCGGAAGCGTTTCGGCGCCAAATAGTGAAAATAGAGTTTCCTTAAGTTCAAATTGAGGTTTGGAACGTCTTTTTGTGTTATCGAGGTCCAAACAGAATTCCGATACCGGGAATAGTTTCGTTATGTAATTTATGACTTTCTCGCAAAATTTGGTGTCATTCCGAGTAGTATAAGTAGGTTCGGCGCATTGTTAGCAACTTCTAGAACTTGAAGTTTTTAAGTTTGATCCAATACTTTTTGGGGTGTGATTTTTAAATATAGCGTTGTTTTGGACGTTCCGAAGGCTCAAGCGAGTTCGTATAATGATTTAGGACATGTTGGTATATTTGGACGGGGTCTCGGGTGGGCCCGGATGCCATTCAGGCATCGAGCGAGGCAAAAACCAGCATAACATGACTGCTGGTGCACCAGATCTGGTGCGACCGCACATGCAGAGGCCCAGCCGCAAGTGCGAGACCGCTTCTGCGGTCCCAGCCTCGCAGGTGCGACCCCCAGGTGAGGTTTCCTATTTGCGCAGGTGCGGATTCTTTTTCGCAGAAGCGGAGCCGCAGGTGCGATGCCAGGTCCCCCTTCCCCTCCTCCGCATGTGCGAGATTTTTCTCGCATATGCGAGACCGTAGGTGCGGTCCTCGAGTCGCAGGTGCGAAAAATCTGTAGGCAGTGAGGTTGTTTTAAAATACAGGAATTCACCATTTTTGATCATTTCACTTCATCCTTGGGAAATTTAGAGCATGCAAAAGAGACAAACGACCTAGCTACTGTAAGGTAAGTAATTCTTACCCTAAACTTAGTTTAATACTTGAGTTCTTAGGTAAATTAACTCCTTAATTAGTAGAAATCATGGTTAGAGTAAAACCTAGGTTTTTATGAAAATGAGATAATTTCCAAAGAATTTGTTATGAAATCATACGAAAACCATACAATGTTGATCCTTAGGCTATGGGTGAGTGTTTCCTTCGAAAGAAAATTTTCGGAATCCGAGTATGTGGGCCCGAGGGTGTATTTTGGGATTTTTCAATTTTGGTCAAAATGATCATTTAAATAGAAGAATTTCATACTTTTGAGTATAGATTGATTTATTTATGCAATATTTGATTAGTTTCGAGTCATTGGGAGACGATTTTGGAGTTGCGGGCGCATTCTTGACCCGGGAAGTAGACTTGACACAAGGTAAGTCTCCTTTCTAACCTTGTAAGAGGAAATTGTCCCCATAGGTGAATTAAATCATTATGTGTCATTGCTTGTGGGGACTACGTATGTACGAGGTGACGAGAGTCCATGCGTAGTGACTATTATTGTTATGTCCGGGTAGTTAGGCTCACACCATGCCTTGTGAATTTCTTTAGTTGAATTAAATACCTCGTGACTTCATTATGTGAAACTTGTCTCAAGAAAAATGCTAGAATTTGGTGTTTTAAAAGAATTGTTATTTGGAAAGGATTTAAAGAAAGATGTGGTATTTGCATGCGACCGCTTCACAATTTATATTCTGCGAGCGGAGTGATTCTTTCCCCTACTCTCATAGGAGCGGGCCGTACGCCACGACAGGTTAATAGAAGCATCTATGATTCGTGTTGTTCGACCCTTCGGCAGTGCACATATATTGTTATTATGTTGGCCTAGGCCGGTTGTCCCTATTCCACTATGCGCATGCTACTTGCTTGATATTCTTATGACTGTTGAGCTGTGAAACATCCTGGAAATACGAACTGAAAACTTGTATATTTGTGCTTCACCACGTATCTAGATGTTGATTACGATTCGATATTTATTGCTTTACTGCTCATGCTTACCTGTTGTCCTCTTTAAACTACTACTTAAATTTACTGTTTGGACCCTAGTAAGCGTCAAGTCGACCTCTCGTCACTATGTCTTCTAGATTAGACTGGATACTTACAGGGTACATATTATTTTATGTACTCATGCTACACTCTGTACTTAATTGTACAGGTTCTGAGGCAAGTGCATCTGGGTATCAGTCCGGAGCTCGTCCCTGACTCATACTTGGCTTAGACTTCTCGGTGAGCTGTCCTCCCTGACGACTTCCAGCAGCACCTTAGAGTTTCCCTTCTTTTGATTTTATCTGTCTATATTTTCCTCAGACAATAGGGCAGACTTGTATTCTTTTGGATTTTCATTCTACCAGATGCCTGTAAACTTGTGACACTAGTTCCTGGCACACACGTAGTAGACATTATATTTTTGGGTTGTAAATATTAATTATGACTTTTATGGCTATTTATGTTTAAATGGCCTAAGTTGTCTATTTTCACTTAATGTTTTTAAATCTGAGTTTGGTAAGTGACATGAATGTTTTTGGTAAATTAAATGAAGCTCACTAGTAAATCAATGTTGGCTTGCCTGACACGGTGTTGGGGGCCATCGCGACCTGATTTAGGATTTGGGTCGTGACATAGGTTCACATAAATTGGAACAGAGGGAGTATAATACAGTTCAACAATATCAAAGCGATAAAATGCAGACATGTAGCACATTAGGTCCAAATAGATTAGAGCTATATACAAAATTAATAAAGCCAATAAAATCAATATGTACAAGCTAGAATTTTGAAGTTCCCCATCAGAGTCGCCAAAGCTGTCACACCCCTTTTTACCCCCAAAAGATATATGTGTATGGTGGATTGTGGGTTAAAGAGTTCTCTAATTAAGGTGACAATTTGAAATAGGGATTAATTTAATGTTCAAAGTCGCCACTTGGAAGTGATTTTTGGGTATTCCTAGTCACCTTTTATTTGAATCCCTAGTCAAAGAAAGGTTTGACTTTATTATTATTGGTCTGCGAAAACAAAGTCCGGGTAAGGAATTCTGTTTACCGGTGAGAAGGTGAAAGGCATTCCTCGAATCCCGTGGATCTAGCATGGTCGCTTTATTAAAGAGAATAGAAGAAGCATCTAACTACTTCATGCATGCTCCACTTGGCTCGGAGGGATATAACTCAGTTGGTAGGGCTCATCTCTTGCAATTGGGTCGTTGCGATTACGGGTTGGATGTCTAATTGTCCAGGCGGTAATGATAGTATCTTGCACCTGAACCGGTGGCTTACTTTTTCTAAGAAATGGGGAAGAGGACTGAAACATGCCAAACTTGGCTTGAATTAATTTTGGATATACTATGCATTATTAGGTTTTCATGTTTTGCCTAAGTCAGTTTTTACTGTTGAAAAACAAACTAGGACGAGTATCCCCAACTCTAGTCTACACTAATTAAGTGACGAGCTAAAAACACAACACAAAATTATGCTCTCTAGTCGAATATAGTTAATTAAAATATCGTATCCATAGGGATTGGAGTGAACAATATTATCGTAGTTTGTAGCTAGATTGCTATCCAAGATGATCAATAATTGAGGTTTATGTGATTTATAACTAAAATTAACTAAGAGTCTAAACTATTGGCTAATGACAATCAACGCAAGTATTAAGCAAAGGAAGTTATCAATTGGGAGAAAATAGGGTTGATAGGGTAGGTGCAAGACAGATGTTTGGGATTTAACTCTAGATAATTCACTTCCAATGTTCAAGTGAGTATCTCGAATTCACTTGGTCATTAGTTCAATTGAATAGTATAAATTCGTCTCTCGATTAAGTCTCAACCTCACGATATGAACCGATTTATGCTCGGTGAAGATATGCAAGAATTCGTAGTGGATTGGTCTTTAGGAAAACCTCTCTCGATTATCATCCTAACTAAGTTTAATCAACAATTCAACTAGCCTCTTCCAATTACTAAGGAGAATTAATGACTTCAACCAACAAAATATAATGCAAAGATATCACAAGTTATGCCTCTCTTGATTACATGAACAAGTTAATATAGATGCAACGGTTAAAATATCCAAAACGACTCAATACATAAAAACTAGAGTTAATTATCCACAAACAAGTATCAAGACACCAAATCCATCAAACCCTAAAGAGAACTACTCCATGGATATAGAGTAATTCATCATAACTTAAGTTTAAAAGAAAAATATAAAACGATCCAGACTCTTGTCTTGAGTGAGGATTGAATGATGAAATCCTTGAGCTTTTTCTTCTCCACCTCCTCCTTAGCTCCCTTAGGTCTAAGATGTGTCAAAAGTCCTAAAAATATCATTTTTTCCATGTATCTATACTAAGTAGGGTCGGGCCTGGACAAAAACACCTTTTCCTACGCGAATTTGGAAAATTCTCTATAAAAAATGCACAGGCGCACCGCATGGAGCGACGTACCATGAGGGGCGCTTGTGGGGATTTCTAGAGTGTATGAAATTTGATAGGAGCAAGAATTTTGGCAGCCGTGGCACGCCACGCATTGCGGCTGTGGACTTTTCTGACAGTTTGCCATTTTACTTGCGTTTTGAAGTGCAGACGTGGTTCTCGACCCCCGAACACGATCCGACTTAATTCCTTGGTCTTTTTATTCAGAATTCAAAGCTCCAAATTACTAGAATTAGCTCCATAAAATTTACATAACTCGGAATCCACCTACAAAGCATAAAATACACAATTAGTGCAAAACACTAGCGATTAAAGCTTAAACTCTATTAAAGTGCAGTAAATTCGAGCGCAATAAGCGACACACGAGATTATAACCTACCATCACTAAGGCGAGTATTCCTGACTTTAGTTCGTGTATCACACCTAAAATTGAAGCCTAATCAAAGTTAATTAAACAACAACATTGAGTTATTTGAAAGAATTGGGGATAAGACGTGTCCTCATGACCTTGCCATTTTATTTATGTCTTTGTTCCGAAACGAGTCTTTCCGACATCGATTAAGACAAAATTAATTATCTTTATTAAAACAAAATACTTTTGAGCTACCGTCATAAGGTGATTCAGTTTTTTTTAATAAATAAAGCATCTAATTTTGTTGAATTTATTAAGTGTACTAAAAAAGATGACATCAATATTTAAAAAAAAAATCTTTCGCTTCATTTTTTGAAACTTAATTAGACTATTACTATTGTTATCCTAAAAGAAAAATAATTGACCAACTTTAGAAACTATGTTATGGAATTAGTCAAAGAAGAAAAGCATTTATTTATTTATTTATAGATTGATGGTTCATTTTCTAATTTAAGAAAAATATTTACATATTCAAAATGAGAAGTGTATGGCTAATTGAAATGGCATTGCTATTAGTACGATCACTAGTTTAAAAGATGAGAATAGTGTAGGAAGCTTTTTTTTTCTTACTAACTTACATTTTTTAAAACTAATAAAATGTGGTTGTGGTGTTATTAAAAGGAATTTTTACATTCCTATACACTATTGAAACTTTATTACCCTCCTATTCAAGTTTCAATTTAATTACATCCTATATACAAATATATCAATTATATACATTTTAAGAATTAAATGAGTATCTTTTTATATTAGGAATCAATTATTTCCCATCCTTGTTCTCTCTCCCTCCTGCTCTCTCTCTCTCTCTCTCTCTCTCTCTCTCTCTCTCTCTCTATGTCTCGCTCTATCTCTCAATCCCTAATTCCAGTAATGTAGAGAAAAGGAAAAGAGAGCAGTAATTCCACCATTGACAGCCATTAAAAAGCTTTGAAGCTTTGAATTCTTATTTGGATTTTAAAAAACCATTATTTGTTTGGATTGTGTGTTGTGGCAAGCAATTGGGAATATTATTTGGACTTTATATCTCAATTTTGAGGGTGTTTTGGTGAAGATTAGAGTTGATTTTGGCTGAATTTCAGATTGAAACTCGAAGAAGAAGACATGACACACATTATACTTACGAAATTATAGTAAAGTTGTAGTAAAATTGTAAAAAAATTATATTCTATTGTTTAGATGTATATATGTTTTTATTCAAATATTGAATGAACGTTGAACAATATGGTATAAAAATTATATTTAAGTTGTATGATATTGCAGTTGTATATAACTTGGTAGAAATAATGTATGAAAGTTGTAGATACGTTGTATAATATATAATTAGTTGTATGAAATTTATTTTTACTATGTATAAATTAGATACAAAATATACAAAAGATATATTGTATAAAATTTGTATAAAAAATTATAATTAAGTGTTATGATATTGTAGTTGTATATAACTGGGTAGAAATAATGTATTAAAGTTGTAGATATGTTGTATGATATATATTTATTATGTATATAATTATACTTGTTCATTGATGGCTTTTTATACACCTTCGTGCTGCTATAGATATATGTTGTAACGCTTATGAGAGCCATGATTTACATCAGAAAAAACGATTGTTGCACACAGATTGACCCAATTCAATCGTTGTTGAGGGTATGTTTTAGGAAAATAAGAGGCAAGAAACAATATCAGGGGGTGCTAGAAAATTTAGACGTTACCTTCAATACCACTCTAGACAAATGGTGAAATTAATCTCAAGGATAGATAGAAGATAATCAGCTGCATTCTAGAAGATGAACTTTAAGCTAGTTTCTTTAAAGGTTAACAGTTAGAAGAAAGTAGCAGAACCACATGACGAGAAGTTTTTAATATGTACAAAACAATCACTTATATCATATCTTTGCTAATGGTGAAATCACTTTGACTATCTTTGGTCAGTAAAGGCGGGATGGGTGTTCTTGGAAGATGAAAAGCAGATTAGGGACAGTTAGAATTCGAATTTTCAACTCAAGCTATATACATCCGTTAAGATATGAGGGATTAGATTCTCTAAATCCCTAAATATAAGTTCAATCTGGAGAGAAGATGGGAGAAAGGAGAGAAAAAAGGAAAAGGGTGTAACTAAATCCCTTGATTGAAGATACAAATAATGGATTGGGGGCCTTTTGAGGTGGATTGTATATGTTTTGTAATTAAAATGTGTTTAGGTCGGATAAATACCAAAATATGGATATTTTTCGTAATCAAGTTTCAAATAGTGTATAGAAATGAAAAAAATCTCATATTAAAATCAGGCAGCTCATTGTTGGGCTGATAAAACCAACATGCTCATTTCTAAGACAAATCCAAAAGGCCCAGGTGCTATTGGACTTCAAGTCTACAGACTGTGGCCTTTTAGAGCCACATTACAGGCCTGGTCTTGCAACCCATAGCCAGTTATTTACAAAATAAATTTGCAAGAATAATCACTTTCTATTTACAACTTAACCATCTTACTAAAATAATCCTTTTGAGGAAATAATCAAGGTTGTTTGGACTTTAATCAATGAAAGAGTTTAACTTTGCAACAACAAAGGGACAAACATAAAACTAAATATTAAAAAAAAAAAACTTACGGTTAGACCTTACTTACATGGGTACAAAGTTTAGTACATACTCCTTTCGCACAACGAAGCAAATTATGGCCAAACGATATTATATCCAAAACTTTGACACAAGATTAAATATGCTTGTCACAGTTTAATTACTAACATATAGTCATAATGTTATCCAACATTTAAGAGCATGTAAAACTGAATTACAATAAACAAATGACACTAGTAATAATTCCTAGCATCATTATCTTTCATTCCAACTTGATTTTAAGAGTTGACAAGGTATGAAAGTTACATGGACAACAGAAAGTATAAAAAATTAGCAAATCAACCCTTTCCAGATCATAGCAGAACAACAATTAATATGAGCAGTAATACATCAAAAGACAACCAACAATTACCAGACTTTCGAGCTCAAGGAAATGAACCAGAATACCCAGCAAAGCAGTTGAAACTAGCAACCAGTAACTCCATAAAATGCTTACAAGACCCCTCTGTTTTTCTTAAAAGTTTTGCACTTTAAGAATCAAACTCACAAAGCTTTCAGTTTTTTTAAGCTAACCTTGATGTTCAACTGATCCTTTTTTGTTTTCTTTAGTTGTGTCTTTTTTTTAGAGTGTAGAGATTTTTTTAATGTGTATCTAGTGTCTAAGTGAGTGAGAGGAGACTCCTTTAAGTAGGAAAAGCAAGCACCTTTGAAAATATTTTGGTTTATCAAAAATCTGTTCAAAGGATTTACTTTTTTTCACCAAATATTGTCCCAAGACTGTCCAAATAGGAGAGATGTCAATCCTTTTCACTAAATTCGGACACAAGAGGAGTATTTGTACTCTTAGTGTCACGACCCCAGACCTAACTGGCCGTGATGGAGCCTACTGTGATACTAGGCTAGCTAATTCACTGAAAATAACATAATGGTTTTCCATTTAATACATAAAATGTCCGATTTTTCATAATAATTTCGTTTCTTAAGCATTTCAACAATAACAATAGTCAACAATGTCTAAAACACAGCCCCAACACCTAGAGTCAACCGTCATGAGCATCTAAGAGGTGATACAATTCGGTACTAATACTTTACTACAAACAAGTCTGGGAAGTAAAGTAAAATAAAAGAGTAGGAAAGAAGAATGGGCAAGTTGCGGACGCCGAGCAACTACCTCACAATCTCCGAACAATGCTCCAAACAAAAGGGGTAGATCAACTACCACTTGGCCCCGATACCTAAATCTGCACACAAAGTGCAGGGAGTAACGTGAGTATGCCAACTCAGTAAGTAACAACCATAACTAAAGACTTGAGCGCAGTGACGAGTATTTCAAATCATGTAAAACCATATAATAAGCAACAATAGAAATAATTTAACTCAAGTCAGGAATCTACATTCCGAATATTTCGTAAAATCTCCAGTTTTCCATTTAGACACTCGAATAAAAATATTTGTTCAACATTTTTCATTAGAGGCTCAGTGTAAAGAAGAGTGAAAACAGTAGTTTCATAAAACATATCGGCCCCTCGGGCACAATGTCACTCATAAATAAAGCCTCTCGGGCAAGCCTCTAAGTCACTTGTGACTCTACTCTCATAAGTCAATGCTCACACTCAGCACTCTCACTCAACAGGTACCATATAATGACCGATGTTGCGTGCAGCCCGATCCATTATATCTCGATGCGGCGTGCAACCCGATCCATATAATAACCTGTTACGGCGTGCATCCCGATCCATAATAGTAACACGCTGCGGCGTGCAGCCCGATCCATCACTATCCTTACAATCCGGCTCTCAGCCTCACTCAGTCATCATCCTCACAAGCCACTCGGGCAACTCATCACAAATCACGGGGACTCAGCCCAACTCTCCACAAATCATAGACTCAGCCCAAATTATCTTTCAATATTCTAAAACAGGGTGATAACAATAATAAACAGTGAACAGGTATAAAGCATGACTGAGTTCATATTTTCTATCAAAATAGTGTGAGAATAGTAGAAAAATACATGTGACGGTCTAAAAAGGTCAGCACAAAGCCCCAAACATGGCGTACAGCCCAAAACATAGTATAAAGCTCTAAAATGCGGGATATCATATGATCTCAAATCAATTAAGCCGCGTAATAGTCGCTACGGGACGGACCAAGTCACAATCCCTACAGGTGCATACCCACACGCCCGTCACCTAGCATGCGTGTCACCTTATTTATCAAAACAATATGAAATACCGGGGTTTCATACCCTTAGGTCTAGAATTACAATCGTTACTTACCTCAAACCGGACAAAACTCTATCCCGGTATGCTCTTACCTCTCAAATCGGCCTCCGATTTCTCCAAATCTAACCAAAATCAGATTTACATCATCAATATATGCTACGGATCAAAGCCCATTCGAAAATTAACCAAAAATTACGAAATTGGCCAAAGCCGGCCACCGGGCCCACGTCTTGAAATCCGACGAAATTCACAAAATTAGGAAACACATTCACTCACAAGTCCAACCATACTAGTTTCATTCAAATCTGACTCCAATTCGATGTTCAAATACTGAAAATTGATTTTATGAAGTTTCTACAATTTTCCCCAAATTTCTACCTCAAAGTACTAATCAAATGATGAAATTATTGATATATTCATGTATATTAACCAAATCCAAGTTAGAATCACTACGCCGATGCATTTCTTGAAAAACCCTCGAAACATCGCCACAAACCGAGCTCCCTAGGTCCAAAATGTGAAATAATGCCCTAAATCCCGTTTATACAGTGCATTTTCTGATCTTTATTCCGCTCACAGCGAAATTCCAGGTGCTACAGTGGAACCAACCTCCGCGGACACGAAAAATTAGCGTTGTCGCGCTTTTGGAAGCTACAGTGACAGGTTTTGGTATTTTGGAAATAACTTTATCTATAGATGTCCAAATGATTATTTCTTTAGTTTTATGAAAACTAGACACGAAGGGCTACAACTTTCGTTTTTGAATCATCTCAAAATTCCTTCTAGAACAAAAGATAGGCTCCCGAAGTCAGACAAGCGAACCTGCGGATTCTTCCCTGGAGCGCCTCAACGCGCAAAATTCCTCCCTTAGCGCCCCAATTCCGCCCTTAGTGGAAGTTTCTTCACCCTCAGTGGAAAATGTAAGCCCCAGAACCATGCCTGAGTCCCGGTAATGCCCCGACTCACTCAAAACTCACCCGAAACACATCTGAGGCCCTCGAGACATCAACCAAACATGTCAACACATCCCATAACCTCATTCAAACTTAGTTGAGCCTTCGAACCACTCAACACGATGCCAAAACACCAAATCAACCTTGGGTTCAAGCCTAAGAACTTAGAAACTTCCAAATTGCCAACGATGCCGAAACCACCCAAACCACGTCCGAATGACCTGAAAATTTGCACATACATCCAAAATGGCACTACGAACCTGTTCCAACTTTCGGAATTCCTTTCCGACCCTGATAGCTAATTTTTCATTGCCGTCCGGAAATGCCAAAAATCCAATTTCGCCAATTCAAGCCTACTTCTACTCCGGACCTCCGAACAACATTCTGAACACACTCCTAAGTCCCAAATCACCTAACGAAGCTATCCGAGCCATAAAAACTACATTCCGAGATCATTTACCTATAAGTCAACTTTTAGTTGACTTTTCTAACTATTAAGCCAACTTTAGAGACTAAGGGTCTCATTTCTCTCCACAAACCACTCTGAACCCGAGCCAACCGACTCAACACAACATAATAGAGCTGAGCCGCATATAATGAAGCAGAAACTTGGAAAATAGGGCTAAAACTCTCAGAACGACCGATCGGGTCGTTACACTTAGCATGGTTCAAACAATGAAAGAAGATAACTATACACTCTACTCAATCATCAACATAACTACCCTTAAGCCTTTTTACAAAATCAGCACCAATAATGTGATTCAAACCAAACTAAGTTAGAAAAACATATAACTTGACTTAGAATTTGAACTATTAATCAGCCAAGGTAAACTCAAAACTTAATAACTAAAACGAAACAAAGCAAATGTATCATCCAAACTAACTAATTGAAACTATCAACTTAATATACCACATACAAACTAATTATTTCATAAAACAACTATGACTAATTTGAACACTTAACTAAACAGAATCTATTAACACTCAAGTAAACAGAGACTAAATCATATTAATAAGCTAAATCATCTCCATAATCAATAAACAAATAGCTGCTACTCAAATTAATAAACAAATGCCTACACAGAATGATTAAGATCTATAATAATGATCAAGTCGAGCAATCAATTAACTATTAACCGAGAAATATAAAATTGAACTAATATTAAGCTTAATCATAGAAGCAAAAAAAAAAGTAGATATGGAAAAGGGGAAGTATAAAATTACCACAAAAGGGATTCGATGCTAACTTGAGCAGGGAGGAGGTGTCGAGGACCACGAAAAATGGTTGTCCGACCTTGAAACGCTCATTTTATTTTGGTAGACGTTAAATTTAAAGAATTCGACGTCACACTAAAAGGAAATGGGTGTCCTTAGGCCGAAAGTATCTTAAAACAGAGGGTTAAGGTGGTTTAGGGGAAGCAATTTTGGTGGTGGCCGAGGTCGGCAGTGGGGGTGGTCGCGGAAGTAAGGGTGGAGGTCGGCGCTCGTGAGGCTTTTCGGGGTGAAACTATAGAGAAAGTGTAGATCTCCATGAGATCTACAAGTTTATATATGTTTTGTGGGGGTATTGTTCGATTCGTCATGAAATTGAAGAGGGAAGTAAGCTGAGACTATCTAGGCTTTTGATTTCATGGAGAATATAGAGAGATTTTAGAAGATTTCGGGCTCGGATTGGGAGAGAGGATAAAAAGAGGATATAGAAACCATGTAATTTGTAGCACATGTCCTTAGTGTGCTGTGACTTCTTATTGTAGTCACACATGGGCCTTCCCTTTCCATATCCACTGTGGTTGCCACTATTGGGTGAGTAATTCGTCCTATAGGTGTTGAATCTAGAGTCGGTGGCATTCAATGAAGTGGACTCGATAATCAATTGAGTGTTTGGTTTATTTCCCTCTGTTTCCCATCGTGTATCAGCAAGGAAAAAGCTTTAGCCTGTGTTGGTAATGGGCTCATCATGAGGATGCTTCCTCAAATTATAGTGTATGTTTCGTTCAAACCCATGAGGAATTTTATTAGTCGCCTATCCTGTTCAGCTTTGTAGAATTTTTTCTTCGCACCACAAGTACAATTATAGCTGCATTGGGACCTTTTACTCAAAGTGCTTAATTCTTCCCACAACTTTTTCGGTTTAGTGTAGTAGCTGGTCATATCAAGGGGTCCCTGAGATGGATATTTCCTTTTGGATTTGATACAGTCCATCTCCATTTGTTTGCTCATATCGGTCTTCTTGCTCAATCCATAACTTCACAATATCATTCGCATATTCAACACTATCCACAATATCCTTCAAAAGAGAATTAAGGATCCAAGAGATCACCATATCATCACATCACTCCCACTGACAGAATGTGGGTGAGTGAGGGTCTGGACGCTTGCATTCACCATTTATAAAACCTAGTTTATTTTTAACCGACAATTCTCACAATACACTGCGCCTCCATGATCGATAACCAACTCCACTGAAAGGAACCGACACAAGCATATCACCGGGATTATCCGACATGTGCAAATACAAAGGATCACTTGGATCGATTTCGGAATTTCCTTGAACTCCGAAATTTACTGTTGTACTAGCTACCTTGCTCAAATTGTCAACACCCATGAGTAATTGAAAACAGTTATGCTAGTATTACGCCATTAGAAGAAGAAGCCCCTATTTAGACGCTTGAATTAGGGCAAAACGAGACTGACCGAAGGAATCGATCAGATTGGGGCAAAATAAAAAAGATAACGAACAAAAGAGAGAAGTAGATGAATGTGAGATGATGCAATGGAATGATCGAGCTCTTATACCGTGTTGATTACATATGACCTGACCTCACTCAAGCTTGAGTCGAGCAACAATGGAGGTCAGAGAGATAGCGAGTACATGACGAAGAGAGAGAGAAAATATGTGTAATGAACTAACTACTTTATTGATATTTGTATTGAGTATATATATATACAAAGTTTCCTAACTAAATGAATATCTAAAATAGCCACTTTACAAATTAACTAACTAACCGTTAACCACTTTACAAGTATCTAGCCACTTTACATAATTAAGTCATCTCAACAGAGATCGGGCAGGTTACGTATGATGCGGTCGGTGTGGGTCCCACATTTTCCATATGTTTGGTTTTGGATGGAATTGGATGAAGGAGGTGGGAGGATGTCGGTATACACGACAAGACACCATTGATTTTCTTAAAGCAGCTAAAATAAAATCCACCAAAGACATCTGCCTTGTTTTTGCGTTTCAGTAGTAGTAGTAGCAGTAGCAGCAACAGCTCCCTTTGAACTATTCTCCCCATTTCCGCACCCAGCCCCTCGTGACTATCCAACCCCGTCATTGCTTTCTCTCTATATGTATCACTATTTTTCTCTCTAAATATATTTCTTGTTGTTTAACTGGGTTTGAAGTAATTTCTAAAGTGGTATGCAAATATTTTTAAATGAGCACATTGTGGCAGCGTTGTTTCCCAACAAAATTGGTTAGCTCATCCTCATGTTTATTTGATGTAGTGATCTCTAATTTGCATACCAAATATTTTTGGAGGGCAAAAGTATGACATGTATGCAATCCCTCGAAGACAATGCAGAGAAAATGGTAAATTTCGATCTCAATGATAAAGAATTTACAGCCAAACTAGTCTCCAAATAATCAAACCATATAAAACTCTAGCTACAAAACTCAGTTCAATAAACAAGTCCACCCTCTCTGAGAAGGGGGAAAAAATTAAAAGAATCTCCCTTCTTCCACCTATTCTCCTCCATTTTTCATTATTTAGTGCTAGGATATAGTATATACCTATATATCTGCCAAACTAACTACTCTAGTGACAACTATCTTTCAACTCTCTTCACAAAACAATATATGTACATGCTTTATAAACACTGAGGGCTGAATAGGTTGTCCCATACATTGACCAAAATGCTAAAAATATGATGTTCTGTTGCACCAATTGTACTGCCTCCAAATTGCTCTATAGGCATCCTTGCACTTGCATAATCTCCTGCTACTGATACACGAAAACAAGAAGTTTAGAGATACGTCGAAAGATCAATGGTTATATGAAACATCTCCCAACTCCAAAGAAATCAAGTTGCTTGAATGGCTAACATATATTTAACTTAGTAACTAAATGATAATAGCAGCTGTCACTATGCAGATTCAAAGATAATATTTTTAACTCAAGAATCTCAAGCCCCTAAACTTTAGCCTTTCCCAACATGAAGCACAGTAGACAGAGATAGAAACAAATCCTCAACATAAATTTCACAGTAAAAAATGGAACTAATTCAAGATTATAAGTTAAAAATCTCACTTTAGATGAGGCCAGATGGTACAACAATGATCTCCATATTTGCATTGTTGGGAGGAAGCTGCAGACGAAGAGGGTAAAGCTTTCCATTCAAAGGACTCTTAGTACACACAGTGATGTCCTCAAGCCCAGTTTCTTCTTCCAATGTCTTCCTCAGCTCCTCAACACTGTTTCCCTTGAAAGGTATGCAAAGCCCCTCCACTCCCTCATTAATTTCTCCATATTCATCGGCAATATGATAATAAATCAGCCTCCCATCTCCAAACTTCATCAATGAACTTGCCAAAAACTCTCCTGACTGCCAAGAAAAAAGGAGGCTTCAATACCATAACAAAATAGAGATTCCCTGATTCTATGAAAAGATGAATTATTGAGTGTTGGAATGAAATATATATGTGACAATGTAACAAAATGAATATTGAAGATTCAGTTTGACTTTGTTTTCAGAGCTAGATTAAAGTAAATTAGTTCATTTCTTTATAAATAAAAAAATTGATATTCTGATTTTTGAAATTACTCTAAGTTGTAAACTGTCAAATTCTGCCATTTACAACAAAAAAGATGCTTTTTACATATCCTGACTTTCTTTTGACTCCCCTATCTCCTGTGTTGTCTTTAGACTAAAATTTCCTATCACTTAAAGCCACTTTGTGAGTTAAGGAGATCTCTCAACATCTTTTTTAACTTATGTCATAGATCTCAAATCGATAACTAGGTTTCAAAATGGTGAATGAAACTCAAAATGTTAGCAAAAAGTTGGTTACAAAAGTTAATAATGGGTTCTAAATTAATAATTGTATATAGTTAATGAATTTTAAGATAAATACGGTGTTTGGGCCAAAGCTATTCGGTTCGACGGAACCCTTAACCAGCACTATGACACCGCCCCTGACCATAGCCACCAAAATATCCATGAACGTCAACATCAAAAGTTGGAGATAAATAACAATACCTCTTGTCTAGAAAAGCTGGATGCTGAGGAAACAATTGATGGTGAACTAGATTCAGAAGCAGCAACCGATTCCTCGTGAGGAATCAATGGTGGAGGAGGCTTAGGAGCAGGAGAATGAACCAAGATTTCGACCACATCAACATCCCATAAAACCCAATCTTGAGTTGAAGTACGATGAGGTATATTATGTGTAACTGAATTTCTCCAAGGTGGAATACTATCATTAGCTCTCAAGAACTGACCATATCTTGTCTTAAGCTTCACTTGATTCCCTTCTCTAATTGGTTCCCATTCAACTGAAGAATCAAGTCTTTTTGGTAGAGTTTGTAACACTTTTCTCCCCGTCATTCCTAAAAGAAATCGTTGGTTAGAAGCAGTAAGGTACTTGCCATAACGACTCTTGAGTCGTATGGTATTATTTTCAGCAGTATTATTGATGAATTCTACTGTCCACGTCGCATTCTTGGAAGCACCATCACGATCTTGGATTACTGTTTCTTCATCTTCTTCTGCTGTTAAGTACTTGTCGTGGTAACTTCTTAGGCGTACTGCTTTAGCCTTGTAAAAGAGGTCCATTACTGGTTTTTTGGTCACAGGAATACTCTGTTGTAAAAGTTTTATAGTAACAAGGTTAGTAGTTGAACAAATATTTCTGGAATTAGAGGATTAATAAGAGAGTTGAAAATGGTGACAATTGGGTTGATGTTATAATAGTTTTCAGTATTTATATATTGAGCAAGTTGATATACTATAAAAGGATTGGTGTTTGAATAATTCAGGTTGACAGGCGGCGCCAGCCAGCTATTGGATTAGTAGTTAAGCAAGTGGGACACGGATCTTCTAACCGCGTGTTTAAATTAAGGTAGTCATGGGACTAAATATAAGACTTTTTCAGCTGTCATGTTTCTGTGACAGAAATAACTGGACCCCTTTAGTTAAGCATATGAATTATTATGTGATTATGACTATAAATCTTTTGAAATTCATATTTTGTTTACTTTTACTTATTGAGTATACTAAAAATATATTTTATTTTTATTTTTTTAAGTTTAACAGAAAACTGATTTTCCTCCTATTTTACCGGTTATTATTAACTACTCATTCCCTAAATCATTTTTCAAGACTTAAAATACCATCATCAATTCATTGTGAATGTTAAGGTAAAATATGTACGCTTCATTTATCATTTCTTAATGAGCGTGCCAGGTTAAATGTGGATAAGTAAAAATGAACGGAGGAAGTATTAAATATTTATGTTGTTATATAAGGTTTTCATCGAGGGTACATTAATAAGTTTAAGTTAAATTATTTTTAAATTTATAAAAAATATATATTCTTTTTTTAACAAGCTAAAAAGAAATAAAGTTGTGTTTTAATGTTGGGGCATTATAACATAAAAATTTGACCCCATTGGCCAACTCCTCAATTTATTTTTGAAAGCTTTAAAAAATTGAGTGTATTTTTATTTAAAGAAAAAGTTACTTTTAAAAACTTAAACTGAGCTTTGCAAAGTTTTTTTGGAAACTCCAAACAAATGGAACCTTAATATTAATTATTTTCTTTTACAAAAAAAACCTCAAACGACACTTTTTGAAAAATTTCTAACTCAGATTATACAAACTCTGATATATACGTCCCTTACTATTGAGCCATCTTTATTGAATAAGAAAAAACTTGGGGAAAAGGTAGTTGAACAAAAAAAAGCTTTGTTTTAAGTAATGATAATTACTTTCAAGGATAAGATCTAGCAGCCCTGCTGACTCATAGTCAAAGGTTTGACCTTCCAACTCATGAAATAGGTCAGTCCTGTTCTACGTAAACGCTGTGGTCCACTGTAGACTTACTACGGAGTACTCTTTCCGGTCCAGAATAAGTGAATTTTTTGGTTTTTGTTTGTCCAAAATAAGTGATTTTTCCAGATTTTAAGAATGAATTAATTATTTTTTCCTATATTACCCTTGAAGTAAATAGTGTTGGAGTATGTGTTAAGAGGATTTATGTAAAATAGTAAAGGTTAATATAATCAATTTAATTATTAATTAATGTCAAAATATGAATTTCTTAATCTGTGTGACAACATCTAAAAAATCACTTATTTTGGACTGGAGGGAGTATTATTTAATTTGCACGTTAAAGTTTTTATATAAATGGTAGAAAAAACCAAAAAAATTGTATTAATGGAAGAACAAACCTTGTGCTTCTAGTGGATTTCATATTTTTGAAATAGATGTAAGGAAAAAAAAGAGGGGAATTAGAAAGCTCGCTTGCAATTAGAACCTTCTAGATCTCTATAGTTTAGCCAAGAGATCTATATGATGGCTGTGAAAAAAGTAGACTTAGAAAGGGCTATGTTCGGTTCTTGGGTTAATTGGTTTTTCTTGTAGAATTTTGAGTTTCTCTTCCATAAATGAGAAGAACATACTCTATTACTTACTTATCACATATCTAATTATATAAGTCCATTCTTAAAGGATCGTTTAGTACGATGAATAAGCAAGATAAAAATTTAGTACTACCTAACCCCTTGTTTGGTTACTAATTCTAGAATAAGTTATTCAGGATTAAAAATAATTTTGGAATAACTTATACCTGTCAGAGGGTGGAATAGTAATCTTTGAATAAGTTATTTTAGGATAAAGTAGTAAAATTGACAATTTCAGGATTAACACAACGTACAAACAGTCAATGAGAAATATCACCAAGATGACTAATCTTAGCACAATTAATTTCAGTATAACTAATCACAATGTAATTTATCTTCAAGCCAGATGACACCTTAGAATGATCACTTTCAACATTACTCATAACTTTAAATTGTTGTTAGTTATTTCGTGTTTGGGACTACCCCTATTCCTCTTCAATTACTCTGAATGGACGGACCAATACATGTGAGATGTGGGAATCATAAGTTTACACTGGGATGAGAAGCCTGAACAACTTACGGGTCGTTTGGTACGAGGTATAAGAAGGTATAGTGCTGATATAAAAATTTAATATCACCTTAATCCTTTGTTTGGTTAGCAAACCAGGTATAAGTTATCCCAGGTTAAAACTAACACCGGGATAACTTATACCTTATAGAGGGTAGGGTAATTACCATCAGTATAACTTATATATTCTTCTTACAAATTATGTAATTGTCATATTTAATACAACATACCAAACAATAGATAAAAAACAATCCCAGCATAATTAATTCCAGTACAACTTATCCCGGCATAAGCCGTATTCAAACCAAACGACCCCTTACAATCATCCGCAATTCTTGACCTCGTGAGTTACTCCCTCCAGTCCAAACTAAGTGATTTTTTGGCCTTTTTTTGTGGTCCAAAATAAGTAATTTTTTCAGATTTTGAGAATGAATTGATTATATTTTTTCTAGACTACCCTTGGAGTAAATAGTGTTGGAGTATGTGTTAAGAGTATTTATGTGGGATAGTAAATGTTAATATGGTCAATTTCATTGCTAATTAATGTTAAAAGTTGGATTTCTTAATTTGTGTGAAAACAATTAAAATATCACTTATTTTGAATCAGAGGGAGTAGTTTTTGGCATTAAATTTAGGTAAATTTGTGGCAACATGCTAGTAATTGGACTTCTAATTATCTTTCTGTAGAATTTTATTTTCTAATATTGTAAGAACACATTTAATGCAAGTAATAAGACACCTTCATATGCTAGTACCGAAAGATTTCTTATTATCTTGCTATAGTATTTTATACACTCCGTTCACTGTTATTTGTTCAGTATTCTAAAAATAAATTTTTACTTTTACTTATTACTTTTAACATATCAAGAGAAGATAATAATTTTTTTTTCCTGTTTTATTTATAATATTAATTATTTATTTTAAATTATTTTTTTAAATCATTTAAAAATATGAATCAATTAATATACGGATTATGAAAAATTATGTATCTTATTTATTATTTTTTAAGGGGTGTGTTGAGTCCATAACGGACAAGCAAAAGTTAAGGGAGTATGCTTTAACGTCGTATATATGAAAAGACACCTTCACGTGTTAATGTTGTTCACTCTTTTATTTTCAACGTTGGATCACACGTAAATTGTCTTCATATTACACGTTATCATTAATACGGTTACTACTTACTTGTCATGTTGGAAAAGAAAAAAGAGCTTTATTTTGTTCCTAATTTCTTCTTGCTAATAAACCACGATTGTACGTAGCTCATAAACTCTACATAACCGTGATTTACGAAAGATCGTAGTAACTTTTGTTGACTTCTACGAATTCTTTTTACTCTAAAAAATAAAAGAAGAAAAAGAAAATCTAAAGTTGACATTATTAAGAAACATACCTTTGCTATCTTTGGCGAGGAAGAGAAACTTGAACGTGTACTCATGACCGGCGATCCCATTTCCAAGCCGGAAAGTTCATCGGAAACCGACGAAAAGCTCGAAACCATCGATAAATAATCTGTCAACATTTCATTTTCCGGTATATCAACAGTCTCCACGTTCCATAAAATCCAATTATGTGTAGACGCAGTGTGAGGACTATCATGTGTGACAGAATTTCTCCAAGGTGGTGTCCCTCCGTTTGCACGTAAAAATCTTCCACCAAAAGCCTTTAATTTCACTTGAAATCCATCCCTTATTGGTTCCCATTCAATCCTCAAGTCGTTCGTATTTTCAGGTGAAGTCTGAGTAACCTTGTTTCCCGTCATGCCAAGAAGAAATGCAATATCAGAAGCCATGAGGTACTTGCCATGACAACTCTTGAGTCGGATAAGGTGGCTGTTTCCTTCGACAAGTTCCACCAGCCACCGTGATTTTTTCGACGAACCGTTGCGGCTCTGACAAGTGTTTTCTTGATCATCATCCGCAACTAGGTACTTGTCTAGATGACTCTTGAATCTAACAGCCTTGGCTTTGCGGAATATATCCATAATGAGTAATTAAAGTTCGTTAATAAAATGGTGATGGTGTGTATGGAATAGAGAAATGAATAAAGCAAAGTGAGACTAATTAATAAATCAAGAAAAAATAAACCAAGTAATGTAACTTATAAGGGGAAAGATAATATTTGTTTGATAGTTTCTTGTATTGCTGAAAAAGTGATTAAGATACCTAGAAGAAGACGATAATTGGACTTTTATAGAATATGTGATTAAAATTTGTGGCGTGTGATTGTTAAATATATATTATAGTAGAAATTTAGTTTGGTGTTTGTTACTTTTGTATGGGGATCATATATAGGTCATGTGTGAGGGCGCCAAAAGCGTGGAAAATTGAGGAGTGTGAAAAGAAATTAAGAATCAGAAGCAGTGGAAGGAAGACTTTGTTTAATCAACAGAAGGAAGATTATATAAAAGAGAAATTGTTGAATTATGTTAACAATGAAATTACAAGGAGGCTATCGTTGTCAACATCACGTAGTAATAAGCAGGCGAAAGATTGATGTGATCGTTAACGCGTTCAATTAAGGCCTATAATTTTTCCCATATTTGCCTTTCATTCGTGTAATTAAGCTTAAAATCGGCGCAGGAACTCCTACAATTGCTTCCGCGGGAGCTACTGTCAATATTTGAAATGTTTTCAGTTCCTTAATTCTGTTACGAGAAATTATTCAGTTGGCAAAATAATTATTAGGTTCCGACCTGAAATGTTGCGTAAAGCGTCTTTCTTGCTCTGTAATCAGTCAATAAAGTCATTCCGGATAAACTTCTATGACATTCTACGTTAATTAGTACTAGTGATAGTGCTTATTTGATTTGAATATTATATTGTCATTATAGGAAAATATTTGCACAAAATTATACTTCTTCCGTTTCAATTTATCGAAATTCGATCATAAATTCTTGTTAATCATGAGTTATATATAGGAACCATGATATCTACCGCTTTTAACTCTGTTTGGATAAGCTCATGCATAGATTTTGTATAGGATAAAATATGCTATGCTATGTGGCCGCACAAAAGAGGGACACATGGAACTTAAGACGGGGATGGCCAAAACCTAAGGCAACGGTCCCGTCTGTCACCAGAAAGAATAACGCTCGTAAGGATGCAATAAATACTCTTTGCCCGGTAGAATTTAATGAAAAATATTCCGCATCATTAAGTGTGTTGCCCGTTGCAAGGAATTTGACACTTATGCTCACCATTATATTCTCATCAATGACCCTCATAATTGACATTAAAGAAGGGCACGATCCTGGGACCTCCTTTCCTAGACGTAACTATAAATAGTGAGCTATGTTCTCAGTTGGACACAATTTCGGGCAAAATTGATGTTGACATCCAATTTTGTCCCTCCTTTCTTCTAATTAATTTTCTTGAGCTCCTAAGTTACTAATAAATTAATACCTATTTTTGCTACTATTTTATTTTAATTACAAATTGTTACTACTACTATCATTAGTATTAGTATTAGTGTTAGTATTGATATTGATATTATTATTATTATTATTATTATTATTATTATTATTATTATTATTATTTTTATTATTTTTATTATTATAGTTACTACTTTTATTATTATTATTATTATTATTATTACTATTATTATTACTATTATTATTATTATTATTATTATTACTACTACTACTACTACTACCACCACCACTACTATCATTTTATTATTATTATTATTACTATACTACTTTTAGTGTTATAATTATTGTTATTGATATTATTGTTATTATTTAAAAAAATTATCATTATTAATACTATTATTGCAATTAGTATTGTTACCACTTTAAATTATCTACTTAATAATGTTTTATCATGTGTAAATTTTTCAATTTAGGAGCCCAAAGAAATAGGAAGAAAGAAAACAGCAAATTAAGCCCAATCTTGCCTCTGCAAATGAACCCATCAAGAACAGGCCCAATTCGGCCAAGTATGTAACGACCCTGCCGGTCGTTCCGTGAGATTAACCCTGTTTTTTTCGTTTCTGCTTTATCATGTATTGTTTAGCTCAATTACATTGTGTTGGGTCCGTCGGTTCGTGTTCGGAGTGGTCGTGGAGAGAAATAAGACACTTAGTCTCTTGAGTTGGTTTTTATAGTTGGAAAAGTCAACCGGAAGTTGACTATTAGGTAAACGACCTCGGAATGTGGATTTTATGGCTCGGATAGCTTCGTTAGGTGATTTGGGACTTAGGAGTGTATTCGAAATGCTATTCGGAGGTCCAGAGTAGAATTATGCTTGAATTGGCGAAATTAGAATTTTGGCGATTTTCGGTTGGCAGTGAAAAATTAGATATCGGGGTCGGAATGTAATTTCGAAAGTTGAAACAGGTTCGTAGTGTCATTTTGGATGCGTGTGCAAATTTTCAGGTCATTCGGAGGTGGTTTGGTTAGTTTCGGCATCGTTGGAGAATTTTGGAAGTTTAGAAATCCTTAAGCTTGAATCATGAGTTGATTTGGTGTTTTGATGTTATTTTGGGTGTTCCGAGGGTTCGACTAAGTTCGGGTGATCATATATGACTTGTAGGTACCATTGGTTGGGGCCCCGAGGGGCTCAGGGTAATTTCGGATGGTCATCGGGAGGTTTAAACTTGGAAAATGCAGCAAAGCTGCTGGTGGTGCTAAGTTTCTAGTGTGGCCGCACCTGCAGATGGGGAGCCACAGGTGCGATGGCCGTAAGTGCGATTGGCCTTGCGCAGGTGCGGATTTTGGCATCCTGGCCTGGAAGAGCAGGTGCGGAGGTCGCAGATGCGAAAAAGGGCCGGTTAAGGGGAAACCGCAGGTGCGGTTTGGCTGGGCAGAAAATATAAATAGATGCCTTCGTGAATTTTTGGATTATTTCATCAATTTGGCATTCGAGTTGGAGCTTGTGGGAGCGTTTTGAAGAAGGATTTCAAGGGTATTTCGTAAAGGTAAGATTCTTGGACCTAAAACTCGTTTCTATGGTGATATTTAACTGATTAGGCTTGAAATCTATGGTAATTAAGGGTTACAATTGGGGATTAGGGCTTGAAATTGAACACTTTGATGTGGGGATTTGAGGTCCAATTTTGATGTATTTGGTATGTATGAACTCGTGAGAGCGTAAGGATTTTAGTTTTGTGATTTTTATCGGAATCCAAGATGTGGGCCCGGGGTCGGGTTTGGCCAATTTCGGGATTTTTGATATGAATTGGTTATTTTCGAGTGGGCCTTGTTCCTTTAGTGTATTTTGATGATATGAATCTGTTTTGCATAGATTCGGGGCGTGTTGAGGCCGAGTCGAGGGGCAAAAGCATCGCGGAGTAGTTTTTCATCTGGTTTGAGGTAAGTAATGACTGTAAATCTTGTCCTGAGGGTATGAAACCCCGGACTTCACATTGTATCACTTTTTTGGAGTGACGCACATGCTAGATGGCGAGTGTGTGGCGTACACGGTTGGGGGATTGTGACTTGGTCCGTCCCGTAGCAACTAATAAATTGCGTATTTGATTACAAAATCGTATGACATTTTATTTTTAAAGGATTATTACTATGTTTTGGGCTGAATGTCATATTTGGGCCTTGTGCCATGTGTTTGGACCCCTTTGGGGCTTTTACTGCTATTCCTCACTGTGTTGACTTATGATTTACACTCAGTCATTTTATGTTTAACTGATTTCGAAACTCAGTCTTAATTACACTATTTTGAGATATAAAATGTTATTTTGGGTCGAGTACCCCATTTTATTGATAGCCCGAGTGGCCTTTTGAGAGGTATGTGACTGAGTAAGGCCGAGGGCCTATGTTGTGAGGATATTATGGGATCGGGTTGCGCGTCGCAGCATGTTACACTGTTTATGATATGTGAGAGGCCGAGAGCCTGAGTGATTATGCCACGGGATGGCCTGTTATAGCGCTTGGGCTGTAGGAGCCCCTCCGGAGTCTGTACACCCCCAGTAAGCGCAGGTACCTACTGAGTGCGAGTGCCGAGTGACGAGTTATTGGGAGGCATGAGTGACTATGAGGTTGACCGAGGGGCTGATACTGAGTGATTGTGAGTCATGCTGAGTGACTGATACTGAGCGATGTTGAGCCCGAGGGGCGGTTTATGAAATATGTTTTGCCCGAGAGGCTATTTATGATTTCTATCATTTCTATACCAAATTTTCTTTATTTCTATGGAAATTGTTGAAAGGTACATTTTTAAAGGAATTTTACTGAAATCGACTTTCAAGTGTTACAAATTGTTGTATCTATGAGTTTTGAAAGAAGAATTGTATTTATTGGGGATTGATGACTTGTTTATGTGTTTCGTAGTCCTTAGACATTATTTACTTTCATTACTACTGAGTTGGCATACTCACATTACTCCCTGCACCTTGTGTGCAGATTCGGGTTCTAGAGGGGAGTGAGCTGCTTGCCTGTCCAGGGATTTCTCGGAGATTTTGCGAGGTAGCTGCATGCGTCCGCAGCCCTTCTTTCTCCTTCTTATTTCTATAGCAGTAGCACTCCCTAGACTTATTATGTACTAGAGATATTGTGTCAGACTTATGTATTTTCTTTAGATGCTCGTGACCCAATGACTCCGGGATTTTGGGCGGTGTTAAGCATTTGGCCTAGTATTATTTTGTTTTAAAATGTTTAATTGAAACTGTTATGAATTATCTGTTTAAAGATAATATAAAACAAGAGTTCTTTATGTTTGAAAATCTAATTGGCTGGCCTAGTATCTCGATAGGCTTCATCACGACCAGGGATAGTTTTGGATGCGGTAACATGTTGCGTAGTTTTGGACTGAGCTCCGCAGGTGCGAGATTTGGCTGAGTGGGGAGTGGTCCGCAGGTGCGAGGAATTTGTCGCACCTGCGAGGTCGCAGGTGCGGAAGGTGCATCGCAGGTGCGGAATTGGGAGACTTCAAGGGAGATCGCAGGTGCGGACCTAGGACCGCAGGTGCGCTTAAGTGGACGCAGGTGCGGAACCACTGTACAGAAAATATAAACAACCCTCCGCGACTTAGATTTTATTTTTCACCATTGTTGTACGGAACTGAGCTTTTGGGGACGATTTTGAAGAGGGAAATCCTTGTTCTTCATTGAGGTAAGTGTTCTAGTCATTAAAACTCGATTATGGATGATTATAGAACATAGAACCATTGTAAATTCACGGAAAATCAGTAGAAAAATTGGGTTTTAGGGCTTGAGATTATGAGACCTTCAAGGGTCGATTTGAGGGGTCAAACGAACTCCGATTTTGGTATTCTTTATATGTACGGACTCGTGAGAGGACGAAGAACACTTTTGTATAAAAATTTCTTAGTTTCGAAACGCGGGCCCGGGGGTCGGTATTGACCGGTTACAGATTTTTGGGTTAAATTTGATATCTTTCGATTGAAAATTGTTCCTTAAGCACATATTGATGATAAAAATATAAAATTGGTAGTTTTGGAGCCTTCAGAGGTTGATTCGAGAGGAAAGCGTGTTGTGGAATAGTTCCGGGCTAGTTTTGAGGTAAGTAATATCTTTAAATCCTGTCTTGAGGGTATGAAACCCCGGACTATGCATCCTTTCACGGGTTTTGAAATGAAAAGGTGGAAACTTTGGAATCATCTTTCCTATTTAGGCGACTATTGAGTTGCGAAACCGATTTTTAAGCCTTTGCTTAAATTAGTATTTATACATTATGATATGTTTTGGGCTGTAAGTCGTGTTTGGGGCCTAGTGCCGACTTGTTTACCCTTCGGGGGTTATGTTATACTATATTTTCCTCACTGGTATGTTATGATTTTTCACTCAGTCTTTTAGGTGAAATTGTTTTGACACTCAGAGTATTTTGATACTACTTCTTGAAAATGAAACACTATTTTTGGGTCGAGAACCCGGTATATTTATGGCCTGATGGGCAAATTGAGAGTGTCTGACTGAGTGAGGCTGCTGGCCTACATTGTGAGGATGATATGATATGAGTGAGGCTGTGGGCCTATATTGTGTGTGATTTATTCCATGTTGTGGCTTATTATAGCGCTTGGGCTGTAGGAGCCCCTCCGGAGTCTGTAACACACCCCTAGTGAGCGCTGGTACCGATTGAGTGATGCTCGCGGGGCTTATGATGAGTGATGGTGAGGATGCCTGATGGGCAGAGTGATTGTGAGGTTTCATGATGGGCAGAGTGATTGTGAGGTTGCCTGATGGGCAGAGTGATTGTAGGTTGCCTGATGGGCAGAGTGATTGTGAGGTTGCCTGATGGGCAGAGTGATTGTGAGGTTACTGAGTTTTCAAACTATGATTTACTTCGTTTTCACACTAGTTTTTATTGAGACTTTTACTGAGATATACTGATATTGCACTTGTTTCAGAGGTTTTCTGGAAACTGATTTCGAACTCATTATTTGATGAATACTACCTGGTGACTTGGTGTTTTACTGGTTTGTGGAATTGTGTACATGTTCTGTGTGTTTATATTACTCAGATTGTGATTTATTTTCATTACTACTGAGTTGGCGTACTCATAAAGACTCCATGTGCCTCTGTGCACAGATTCAGGTACCGATTTGGAGCAGTAGCTGCCTTGTTCGTTAGCAGCAGTTCACGGGATTTTGAGGTAGCTGTCCAGCGTCCACAACTTCTCCATTTCCCTTCCCTATTTAGCTTTAGTATTTGATTCAGAGACATATATTATAGTCTTAGCAGATTTAGATTTATTTGTTCTTAGATGCTCATGACTATTGACTCCAGTTATGGGAGGTTTTTTAGAGTTGTTAGATTATTGTTGGGGCGCTAGACTTATATAAATCATTATTTATTGAATTGTTCTTTATTTTTTCATTATGAATTGTTAAATGAGAACAATTGCGTATTAATGTGATGGTTGGCTAGCCTAGTTCCACGATAGGCGCCATCACGGCCTGTTAGGATTTGGGGTCGTGACAAGTTGGTATCAGAGCTCTAGGTTGCATAGGACTCAACGGTCATGAGCAGGTTCAGTAGAGTCTTGAGGATTGGTACGGAGACGTCTGTACTTATCTTCGAGAGGCTGCAGAACTTTTAGGAAACATCTCTATTTTCGTGAACTCTTTCGTGCCAATCTATTGATTCTTGAAATCCAAACTTACGTTGTTTCATTCTCTCACAGAGGGTGAGGACACGCAATACCGATCAAGGTGACCAGGCACCAGCCAGAACCACAAGGGGTCGAGGTCGTGGTAGAGGTAGGAGACCAGCCCAGATGGCAACCGGGGTAGTACCATAGGATCCCCCTATCGTTCAGGATCAGGTTCCAACCGATGGAGCTCCAGCGGAACAAGCTCAGGCACCGACAGTGCCTATTGCCATTCCGGGTCTTCAGAAGACCCTGGCTTAGATATTGACGGTGTGTTCCAGTTTGGCTCAGGCAGTTGCTATGTCTACTACTGCCACTACAGCTCAGGCCGGGGGAGGCAATCAAACTCCAGCTGCCCGGACACCTGAGCAGGTTGTACGGGGTATTCAGGCACCAAGAGCAGCCCCAGTTCAGCCGGTTGCTCCCGCTCAGGATTTTGTGGTTGCTGCTATGCCTGAGGATGAGCAGCGCAGGCTGGAGAGATTCAGCAGACTTAAGCCTCCGACTTTCAGCGGTACAGAGGGTGAGGACGCCCAAGGTTTTCTTGATAAATGATAGAGGATACTATGTACTGCGGGTATTTTGGAGACCAATGGGGTATCGTTTGTTACATTTCAGTTTGCGGGTGATGCTTTTACTTGGTGGGAGTAATTCGAAAGGCGTAGGCCGGTCGGTCAACACCTCTCACCTGGCAGCAGTTCTCCACGATCTTTTTGGAGAAATATATTCCTCCAGTCCCACAGAGAGGAACAGCGTAGACAGTTTGAGCAGCTGCGCCAGGGAGAATTATCAGTCACCCAGTACGAGATGAGGTTTTCGGAGTTGGCCAGATATGCGTATGAGATTGTCCCTACTGACAGGGAGAGGATTAGGAGGTTTGTAGATGGTCTCTCGTATCAGCTTCAGATTTTTATGACCAGAGAGAGAGTGTCTGGAGTCACATTTGAACAGGTTGTTGATATTGCTCGGGATATTGAGTCGGTTCGTAGGCAGGATCGTGAGGAGAGAGAGGTCAAGAGGCCTCGGGGATAAGGTAATTTCAGTGGTGCCCCTTCCAGAGGGCAATTTCAGCCTAACAGAGGTCGTTCGTTTAGACCTCCACAGTCAGTTCGCCCAGCGTACAGTGGTGTGTCGTCGGGCCAGGGTCCTCGTAATCCTCATCAGGGACGTTCATCTTTTAGTGCCCTTCCAGCTCAAAGCTCCGCCCGAGCATCATCTTATCAGGGTTCTTCTATGCATGGTTCATCTGGTTGTTATCACGGTGGCAGGGGTTTTTGTCAGTTTTCATCTCCAGCTCCAGGTAATTGTTATGAGTGTGGAGAGTTCGGACATGAGTGAAGGCAGTTTCCCCGTCGTCCTAGTAGTTCAGCTCAGCAGAGGGTTCAGCCCTCGGCTTCATCCCCAGTCACTTCACCACCTACCTAGGCCGCTAGGGTGGTGGTCAGGCAGCTAGAGGTCGTCCTAGAGGGGGAGGTCGAGCAGGTAGAGGCCAACCACGTATTTATGCACTTCCGGCTAGGCCTGATGCTATGGCGTCAGATGCAGTGATTACAGGTACTATTTCAGTTTTTCACAGTGATGCTTTGGCTTTATTTGACCCTGGTTCCACGTACTCTTATGTCTAATCCTATTTTGCTCATTTTCTGAATATGCCCTGTGAGTCTTTAGTTACTTCTGTTCATGTTTTGACTCCGGTGGGTGATACTATTATTGTGGACCGTGTGTACCGGTCATGTCTTATATCTATTGGGGGTCTGGAGACCCGAGTGGACTTGATGTTACTGAGTATGGTAGATTTTGATGTAATTCTGGGCATGGATTGGTTATCCCCATGTCATGATATTCTTGATTGTCACGCTAAGACCGTTACCTTAGCTATGCCTGAAGTTTCGAGAGTTGAGTGGAGGGGGTCTATAGAGCATGTGCCTAGCAGAGTGATTTCTTATTTAAAGGCTCAGCATATGGTTGAGAAAGGGTGTGAATCTTATCTTGCGTTTGTGAGGGATGTTAGTAGTGAGACTCCATCTGTTGATTATGTTCCCGTAGTTCGTGACTTTCCGGATGTATTTCTTGCAGACCTGCCAGGCATGCCACCTGACAGGGATATTGATTTTGGTATTGACCTGGTGCCAGATACTCATCCTATCTCTATTCCCCCTTACCGTATGGCACCAGCAGAGTTGAAAGAATTAAAAGAGCAGCTTCAGGAACTCTTAGATAAGGGGTTCATTCGGCCTAGTGTATCGCCTTGGGGTGCGCCGGTGTTGTTTGTGAAAAAGAAGGATGGTTCGATGCGCATGTGTATTGATTATAGACAGTTGAATAAGGTTACAGTGAAGAATCGTTATCCGTTGCCTCGTATTGACGACTTATTTGATCAGCTTCAGGGAGCTAAGGTATTCTCCAAGATCGACTTGAGGTCGGGGTATCATCAGTTGAAGATTCGGGATTCTGATATCCCGAAGACGGCTTTCAGGACCAGATACGGTCATTATGAGTTTCTGGTTATGTCATTTGGGCTGACCAATGCCCCAGCAGCGTTCATGCAATTGATGAACAACGTGTTTCAGCCCTATCTTGATACTTTCATTATTGTATTCATTGATAACATCCTGGTTTATTCTCGTAGCCAGGAAGAGCATGCTCAGCACTTGAGAATCGTGGTACAGATATTGAGGGATGAGAAGCTTTATGCAAAATTCTCTAAGTGTGAGTTTTGGCTTGGTTCAGTAGCTTTCTTGGGGCACGTGGTGTCTAGTGAGGGTATTCAGGTTGATCCGAAGAAGATTGAGGCGGTGCAGAGTTGGCCTAGACCGTCTTCAGCTACAGAGATTCGGAGTTTCCTTGGTCTGGCGGGTTACTACCGTCGCTTTGTGGAAGGATTTTCTTCTATTGCTTCACCTCTGACCAAATTGACACAGAAGGGTGTTCTATTCAGATGGTCCGATGAATGTGAGGAGAGCTTTCAGAAGCTTAAGTCAGCATTAACCACAGCTCCGGTATTAGTGTTGCCTACTAGTTCGGGTTCTTACACGGTTATTGTGATGCTTCTAGAGTCGGCTTGGGAGCGGTGTTGATGTAGGGTGATTTCCTACGCATCTAGACAGTTGAAGGTGCACGAGAAGAATTATCCAGTGCACGATCTGGAGTTAGCTGCCATTGTTCATGCCTTAAAGATTTGGCGGCATTATTTGTATGGAGTACAGTGTGAGATTTACACCGATCATCATAGCTTGCAGTATCTGGGCAGAAAGATTTAAATTTGTGGCAGAGGAGATGGTTGGAGCTTCTCAAGGACTATGACTTGACCATTCTGTATCATCCGGGGAAGGCCAATGTGGTGGCCGATGCCTTGAGTCGCAGAGTCGAGAGTTTGGAAAGTCTAGCTTATCTTTCAGCAGCAGAGCGACCTTTAGCCCTTGATGTTAAGGCTTTAGCGGGTCAGTTAGTGAGATTGGACTTGTCAGACCCTCCACGAGTGATAGCTAGCATGGCTTCTCAGTCTTCTTTATTTGATCAAATTAAGGCACGACAGTATGATGACCGGCACTTATTAGTTCTTCAGGATAGAGTTCGTCGGGGTGATGCCAAAGATGTGACTATTGGTGATGATGGAGTTATGAGGATGCAGGGCCGTATTTGCGTGCCCAACGTAGATGGTATTCGAGAGTTGATATTAGCATAAGCTCACAGTTCGCGGTATTCTATTCATCCGGGTGCCGCGAAGATGTATCAAGATTTGAGACAATAGTAATTGTGGAGGCGGATGAAGAGAGATATTGTAGAGTATGTAGCACGGTGTCTCAACTTCCAGCAGGTCAAGTATGAGCACCAGAGACCAGGTGGTTTGCTTCAGAGGTTAGACATTCTGGATTGGAAGTGGGAGCGAATTACTATGGGCCTTGTAGTTGGGCTTCCACGGACTTCGAAGGGTTTTGATGCTATTTGGGTCATTGTGGATAGATTGACCAAGTCCGCACATTTCATTCCTGTCAGTACTACTTATACTTCAGAGCGGTTAGCTGGTATCTACATTAAGGAGATTGTACGGTTGCATGGAGTTCCGGTTTCTATCATTTTTGACAGAGGTACTCAATTCACATCCCAGTTTTGGAGGGCCGTACAGAAAGGTATGGGTACTGATGTAGAGTTGAGTACTGCATTTCACCCTCAGACCGACGATCAGTCAGAACAGACTATTTAGATATTGGAGGATATGTTACGGGCTTGTGTGATTGATTTTGGTGGCTCATGGGATCAGTTTCTGCCATTAGCTGAGTTTGCATATAATAATAGCTATCAGTTCAGTATTTAGATGGCCCCGTATGAGGCTTTATATGGTAGGAGATGTAGATCTCCGGTTGGTTGGTTCGAGCCTGGTGAGGCTAAGTTACTGGGCACAGATTTGATTTAGGATGCGTTGGAGAAGGTGAAGTTGATTCAGGAGCGGCTTTGCACGGCGCAGTCTCGGCAGAAGAGTTATGCGGGCCGGAAGGCCCGAGATGTGTCATTTATGGAAGGTGATAAGGTACTGCTAAAAGTGTCACCCATGAAAGGTGTTATGAGGTTCGGAAAGAGAGGAAAGTTGAATCCTCGGTTTATTGGTCCTTTTGAGGTGCTTCAGAAGGTTGGAGAGGTGGCTTATAGACTTGCCTTGCCACCCAGCTTGTCGAGTGTTCATCCGGTGTTTCATGTGTCGATGCTCAGAAAATACTTTGGTGATCCGTCTCATGTGTTAGACTTCAACCAAGTTCAGCTCNAGCCAGTAGAGGAGGCTACTTGGGAGACCGAGCGGGAGATGCAGAGCAAATATCCTCACTTGTTTGAGACTCCAGGTATGTTTCTAGACTCGTTCGAGGACGAACATTTGTTTAAGAGGGGGAGAATGTAATGACCCGGTTTGTCGTTACGTAAAAACCTGCATTTTAATTATTGTTATTCACTTGTTATAGATTGGTTATACTGTATTTTATGTACTAGAGTTGATAGGCTTGAAATCGAATGGTTGTAGTGAGAGTTCATTCAATTAGCCTTTAAAAATAAACTTAAAATGGGAAAAGTCAACTAAGGGTTGACTTATTGGTAAACAACCTCGGAATGCGAATTTTATGGCTCAGATAGCTTCGTTAGGTGATTTGGTACTAAGGAGTGTGTTCAGAATAATTTTGTGATGTTCGGTGTAGAATTAAGCTTGAATTGGTGAAAGTTAGTTTTGGCGATTTCGGTCGGCAGTGGAAAATAGGCTATCGGGATCGGAATGGAATTCCGACAATTGGAACAGATTCATAATGTCATTTTGGACTTGTCTGCAAAATTTCAGGTCAATCGGAGTTGATTTGGATAGTTTCGGCATCATTGGTGAATTTTAGAAATTTCAAAGTTCTTAAGCTTGAATCTGATGCAATTTTGGTGTTTTGATGTTAGTTTTGGTGTTTCGAGAGTGCAACTAAGTTTAAATGATGTTATGGGATGTGTTGGTAAGTTTGGTTGGGGTTCCGAGGGGCTCGGGATGGTTTCGGGTGGTTAACGGGAAGTTTGGAGTGATTTTAGTGAATCTACACATTGTTGTTGCTGGTGTTTTCGCACCTCCGGAAAGGGAGCCGCAGGTGCGGTTCCGCAGGAGCGGACTGGGCTCCGCAGGTGCGAGATTTGGCTGAGTGGGGAGTGGTCCGCAGGTGCGAGGAATTTGTCGCACCTGCGAGGTCGCATGTGCGGAAGGTGCATCGCATGTGCGGAATTGGGAGACTTTAAGGGAGATCGCAGGTGCGGACCTGGGACCGCAGGTGCGGGTCCGCAGGTGCGCTTAAGTGGCCGCAGGTGCGGAACCACTGTACAGAAAATATAAACAACCCTCCGCGACTTCGACTTTATTTTTCACCATTGTTGTACGGAACGGAGCTTTTGGGGACGATTTTGAAGAGGGAAATCCTTGTTCTTCATTGAGGTAAGTGTTCTAGTAATTAAAACTTGATTATGGATGATAATAGAACATAGAACCAGTGTAAATTCATGGAAAATCAGTAGAAAAATTGGATTTTAGGGTTTGAGATTATGAGACCTTCAATGGTCGATTTGAGGGGTCAAACGAACTCCGATTTTGGTATTCTTTATATGTACGGACTCGTGAGAGGACGAAGAACACTTTTGTATAAAAATTTCTGAGTTTCGGGACGCGGTCCCGGGGGTCGATTTTGGCCGGTTTACGGATTTTTGGGTTAAATTTGATATCTTTCAATTGGAAATTGTTCCTTAAGCACATATTGATGATAAAAAACTGAAATTGGTAGTTTTGGAGCCTTTAGAGGTTGATTCGAGAGGCAAGCGTGTTGTGAAATAGTTCCGGGCTAGTTTTGAGGTAAGTAATGTCTTTAAATCCTGTCCTGAGGGTATGAAACCCCGGACTATGCACCCTTTCACGGGTTTTGAAATGAAAAGGTGGAAACTTTGGAATCATCTTTCCTATTTAGGCGACTATTGAGTTGCGAAACCGATTTTAAGCCTTTGCTTAAATTAGTATTTATACATTATGATATGTTTTGGGCCGTAAGCCGTGTTTGGGGCCTAGTGCCGACTTGTTTACCCTTCGGGGGTTATGTTTTACTATATTTTCCTCACTGGTATGTTATGATTTTTCACTCAGTCTTTTAGGTGAAATTGTTTTGACACTCAGAGTATTTTGATACTACTTCTTGAAAATGAAACACTGTTTTTGGGTCGAGAACCCGGTATATTCATGGCCTGATGGGCAAATTGAGAGTGTCTGACTGAGTGAGGCTGCTGGCCTACATTGTGAGGATGATATGATATGAGTGAGGCTGCGGGCCTATATTGTGTGTGATTTATGCCATGTTGTGGCTTATTATAGCGCTTGGGATGTAGGAGCCCTCCGGAGTTTGTATCACACCCTCAGTGAGCGCCGGTACCGATTGAGTGATGCCCGCGAGGATTATGATGAGTGATGGTGAGGATGCCTGATGGGTAGAGTGATTGTGAGGTTTCCTGATGGGCAGAGTGAATGTGAGGTTGCCTGATGGGCAGAGTGATTTTGAAGTTGCCTGATGGGCAGAGTGATTGTGAGTCTACCCTCAAAGATGCAACATGTAGTATACAAGGGTGATTGAGTGTCATTTTGGGCCACATGCCCATTTCGACAAAATTTGGACAGGCTTCCTACAAAGGGCCTAGGACCGGACCCTTCTAGGTCATAATAATATGATGCAAATAAAAATGACTTGAAGGCTGACGTAAGTTTGGGATTCACCAACAAGGCAATTCGGGGAGCGTATGGTCGATGGTGGATGCTCAAGCTTTCCACCCACTCCATACGTCTGACGGCCCCCCTCCTAAAATAAGGGTGACTCAACAAAGAGTTCGTGTACGCGACGCGAACTCCGAGACTTGTTGCAGGAAGAATTGACTCAGGGTTATGCACATGATGACAGTTATAAAGCAATAACACATAAAGGGAAAACTGTAAACAAATAAACAACTAGATAATAATAGAAAGACAAAGAAAAATAAAAATTAAATAAATCAAAGAAAACACATAAAAACCTCAACAAAATATCCTAAAAGCCAACAAGATCTAGTACCAGCTCGAACCTGCAAATCTCCAACGGAGTCGCCAGAGATGTCACACCCCTTTTTCTTTTAACAAACCTTTACTAAACCCCTCTTAAAAATAATAAAAGAGATTTTGTGAAGCTCGAAAGGGTTTTCAAATTTGAAAGTGACAAAAATTTGTGTTTAAAAGAATTAACTCAGAGTCGCCACCTGACATTTGGTTTCGGTGTGTCAGGTCACCGTTTTTTTTAATAAAATTTTCCTTTTAAAACGCTTTGGACTCCAAACTAAGTCTGCACCAGAGATTCGGGTACAGGGGTTCATTTGACTTGGGGAGAAGGTGTTAGGCATTCCCCGAGTCCCGTAACTAGTACGGTTGCGTACATGATCAAGTTGACTTTTAAAACATTCAAATTTAGGTAAAAATAAACACAGAAAAGAAAAATAAGCACACATGAGACTCAAGGTCGTCCCCACCTAATAAAAGAATAATAAAAATAAGAATAAAAACATTACGAGTTTTACTTTAGCCTCCAAATACAAGTACTTCGGGGCATACTCCAGATAAATATATACAAATTCGTCGGGGCATTCCCCGGATGTAATAATCCACTAACGGGGACGACCTCTCACTCAAAAGAGAAACTAAAACACGAGAATCATAAAGATTTGCCTACCCAAATGTGGTGGCCTAAACATGCTCCTAGCGAACAACGTAGTAAAAGTAGAAACTAATTTCATGCTCATTTCCTTTTAATTTCTTATTTCATGCAATTGACCAAGCCAAACTCCTAAACATGTGAGCAATTTTATAATAAGTAATGGACTCGATCTTTCCCTTTTCCCCCGCAACCCGACAATAATTCATCCAAATCATCTCCTCACATAAGGATAATAGTCACCGTAGAAACACATAAAAAGAGAAGAAAGATATAACAATTGACTAGGAAGAAGAAAAGAGTAAAAAAACAAATTAAGAAATGATAGATCAAAATGTGAGGAGAGCTACTTAACGCTTAGCCAACCGTCCCCTATGCCAGACTCAAACAATTTAAGCAAAGACAAACTCATGGACTTCATAGAAATTCGACAAAGCGGCTACTATTCATGAAGAAACAAACTGATACCATACCAAAAACATATATGAAAGAGCTAATCTACGCATAGCAGTCAGGAAAGACAAACAACTAGGAAAACCAACTTCAGGGCCATTAACTGACAATTTGACTCATGATTGAGCTGACCGATTAATTAGAATGAGAATCAATTCAACCCTAATCCTTTAAGTGATTCAAATGGCTTTGAAAATAGCCAAACTGACGTGAACTATGATAGACACGTGAAGAATTTGACCACTCATTTTTCTGTATTTTGTCATATCACAACATGAACGAGCAGTGGTTTAGACATTCAAGTTGGTCACCTTAGAGTTAGAAAACAAAGACATCCATCCTTAACCAAATAGTAACGAAGGGTACTGCAGGAATGATATTCACACCAAACAACATGTCATTTTCATAATTAACTTAACATTTCGAACTAAGCAGGATACAATCCTATCTTAGAAACCTTTAACACAAACATCATGAGCTTAAACATGTGGATATTGTGAGATTAACATAAGCATACAAGCTAAGAAAACATGTCAAATTTGGTCATTGTTAAACCTCTATGCTTAACTTCACAAGGATTAACCTTTCCCTTTATCTCTTAGGCGCATGGAGATCAAGGCACACAAACAGAGCATCAATTTTAATTCTTAATGTGCAACCAAGTTAACAGATGCCATAATCTCATTCAGATGAGACAGGTTTCAATTATGGGAGATAAATTCAACTAAACAAATAAATCAATCAAGTTGAAACTATCATGAACTCGAACTGATTTTTTTATCTTAACTAAACCACGGGCTCCTAACAGAAAACACAGAATAGCACACAAGGTTCTTAAAACTTGCTTCGAGTTTACACCAGCAAAGGAACTACAATACTCGCAATAAACTAAAAAAAAGCACGCTAATGGTTCACGATTCCTTTGACAGTTGCACGATCAAGAACAGACGAAGCACATATTGCCATGTATTTTCAACGAAAAGCAGATTTATCAAAACAAAATGATAGACAGGAAGATAGTTTCGAATCTCATATTAAACTCTCGACTGAATCACGACTGCCTTCGATTCATACAAGGAATAAATCCAGACTTAACAGAAGCATATGAATCCGAGTTATAGCAAAATGAAACAGGGGCAGATTACTTCGAAGTCCAGTCGTGATTTAACTATTCACATAAGATATTCCTACATCAAATAAAAACGACACAGCAAGAACATCAATTTATCGAGCAAATTGAATCCAAAACTAGCAGTCGAGTACAATTCTCTAACCTAACCAAAGACTAAACAGAGCAGATTCTAACAATGATGAGGCAACACCAATTCACACATATTAAGTGCAGGCTGTTGCGAAACTATAACACATTGTCAACCGCAAGAAGGCAACAAAGCACTTTGATACTGTTCAAGAAAACTGATCCGACTCGATCACTTCACTCTAACTAAACAACACTCAACTTCAATTACCCATGCTCTTATCACACTTTAATCACACCATAATAGAACAAGAAGAGAGTAAGAAAATGAACCTGAATGTGGAAAGCTTTTGATTGATTCTTTTGTAAGCGATTACAAGTTAACCTTTTGATGAAGTTTTGTAATGGATGAACGATACAGCAGCAGGAACCACGGCCTAATGAACTCAAATCCAACGAACCTCAGAAACTCGAATCGGCACCTCGACTCAACGAAGATACATTGTTTAAACACCACGATTAAATAAGAAACTAATACTACTTTTTTTTTGTATTTTTCGAACTTGGGGTCAGATTCAAACCAAGAAGAGTTGAATTTTTTCTTTTCTTTTTTATATATGAAAAAAAAGAAACTCGAACCAAAATCAAATATCCAAGCCCTAATTTCTTTTCCGATTTTTCCAAAATTTTCTGTCCTCTCCCAACTTTTTTTGGATTTTCCCTTATATAGGCAAACCTAGAACGAATGGACGACGAGGATTGAAATCAAAATCACGATCCTACGGCGTTCATTCACTCCCGGCTTGTCTTAGAGAAATCATCGCGAAGATTCTTTGTGAGCAAAAAATGCCGAGTGGAAATAATTGGTGCCAGAGTTAGTTAGGCCACGTGGATGAAAGATACGGTAGAAGAGGTGGACCAGGTGAAAGCGCATCGCCGGAAACGTGTATTTCCGGTGAAAGGCGCGGCGGCACAAGGCATTAGAGGGATGAGGACTGTTTTGGTTGGGTCTTTAGGGTTAGGATTAGTGAATATTAGGTTTTTATATGAAGTGAGGAATGAATTGTGGTTGTTGGATCTAAGATGGTGAATGTCTAGGATTGAAAGAAGGGAGTGGGGCGGGTCAATGGGTTAACTGGCGGGTCAGGGGTTGTTTAAGGGGAATGGGGCTATTGGGATTATGGGCTGCCCCAATTTGGGCTCAAAATATCCGAAATGGGGCTCCAACTTTGGGGTTTTAACTTTTTTAAATCTCATAACTAATTAAAGAAGAAACTTAAACCTTTTTCTTCTAAAATGTAAAACCAATTTTAATTAACTAAAGCGAACTATAATATGAAATTATATTTTTGTATATTTTATATAATTTATTGTATTTTGACGATAAAAGTAAAGAAAAATACATGAAAATCATAGTAAAAAACAAAATAAAAATATTTTCTTATAAAATACTAATGGCCTTAAGTTAAGAATAAGAAAATATATAATGAACTAGTTATTTATATTTTTTTCAAGATTATGTTAAGGTAAAATTAGAAAAACAACAAAATTTAAGATAACATTACTACAAAAGATCAATTATGATAAATTATATAAAATATAGAATATACGTATAGCATGAGAACTATTAAAAAGGTGAACCTATTTTGGTATTTTTTCAAGATTATATAAAAATCAAAATCCTAGTAAAATAGTATGACTACAAAACATTAATAAAACTATTTTGTAATTTTCGTTTTTTTGTGATAAAATAAAGTAAAAGAGTTAAAACTAGTTAAAATAGCGATATTAGACCTAAACTAAATATTTATACGCTAAAATGTGTAAAATGTCGGGGATGGTAAAAAATTACATGTCTACAACATTTTCATCAATGACCCGCATAATTGACATTAAAGAAGGGCACAATCGTAGGACCTCCTTTCTTAGATGCAACTATAAATAGTGAGCTCTGTTATCATTGTAAGGACAAATTTTCTGGCAAAACTGATACTACAATTTACTCAAAGCTCTATTCAATTTTACCTTCTTATTTTATTTCTTGTTCTTATTACTATTGTGCCCGGAGGTTCACTACCAGAATTTTTATTTCTGTAATTTCGTCTTCCTATCAAGTCTATATTTCTTCAATTATCTTGTTATTTCAGCATCGAATTAATTCACTTGTCTAGAAATCACATATAAATTTAATTGTACCGTTTTAGAGGTAAAATGATTTATCTTTCACTCCGGCACGTCTTCACTCAGGATTGTCTAGGCCCTACCATTAATAGGTACTCCCAAAGGCATCGATCGCATGCCCTAGGTGTATCCGGCTCAATGCCTTTAGCAAAACATTGGGTTGATCGAGTTTAATTGCAATTCGATTAAGAGAACGAAAGATAATTACTTTGTAGTTTGACTTAGCACAAAGTTTAATTAAAAAAACTTCTGAAACTTGTGAATTTAAATATTTCATAATATTTTTGTGGCTATAAAGCTTTTGAAACTTATAATTTTAAACATATCATAACATTTATGTGGATATAAAAACTTCTCATTTAGAAAATATTAAAATGTGTCCTTTTCTTTTAAGCGGATTAATATAAAATAGTATCAAAATGAGGTGACATGTATATTATTAGTCCATGGTTAAGTGATAAAAAGCTAATATGCAAAAAAAATATCATGCACTTATTGATTTATTAATACTCTTCGTAATTTTGTATATTTTTCATACCAGATATTTACTACGTATTTTAGTGTTTGTGCAGTACTATAGTCTCAAGGCCAGATCTTTATACAGAGACCAGAGTTTAATGAAGTTAATTTCTACAATGAGACTTAATTTCCGAAAATCACATGAACACGATCGAAAAACAGAAAATAAAACAATGTGCTCTCTCCGAACCCATAATTCATTTGTATTTTGCCGTGCTGACATATTTAATTTCTTTTGTTCTTTGCTATTTTTGGTAAACTTATAATATTTTGGTCTTTCTATGTAGTCTAGCTGTGCTAGGTCCCATATTTCGTAAACTTATTGCTTATACTTTTGGGGTATTTTGCCCCGTTTGTTGATAAAAAGAAATTTGTTGGACTAGTTGTAGGAGTTGCGTACAAACAACAACAACAACAACAAAGTTCAATGTGATTTTACAAGTAGCGTCTTGGGATGATAGTGTGTATGTATTCTTCTGAAGGTAGAGAAATTATTTTCGATGGACACTCGGCTCAGAAAAAGTAAAGTCACAATATTATTGGAATAAATATATATATATATTGAACATCCTTTATCTGGAAACTTATTTTAACTTCTTTCAAATCTGACCACCTTTGAAAATATTTCTGGCTTTGCCACTAAATACGATAGCGAATGGTTGCGTACAAATAGTCGTTGTAATGTTTTCTTTCATTATTGTTGAATTTCGTCTCTTCGTTTGATATTCTTTTCCTCTCATTCCTTCAATTTCTTAGAAATTTAATAGCTTTTTCTCATTCACAAGAAGTTGCTTGTCCATCAAAATAGGGGAAGGGGAGGAGGGGCGTTGACAATTTCTTTTACTTTGACCAAATTTGCTAGTAATTTGAAAGGGAAATCCCCAAAAAAAATATAATTCAATTGTCGCTCTTTTTAGGGTGTGTTTGGTACGAAAAAAATTATTTTTCGGAAAATATTTTCTAATTTTTTCATGTTTGGTTGGTTTAAATGTTTTGGAAAACATTTTCTCCATCAACTTATTTTCCTCCAATTGGAGGAAAATGTTTTCCCTATTAGGAGAAGGGAAAATATTTTCCAAAACTCGTTCTCAAACTTCCCCATCCTATTCTTCACCCTCACCAACCCACCCACATCCATCCATCTAATCTCACCCTATGCCCTCTCTCCAAAAAGATTTTTTGTCGTNCCACCCCCACTCCCCTGCCCCCACTCCCGTACAATTTTTTTTATACTTATTTTGTAATTTTCAAATTTCTATTTTTTTTCCTGCATCCCCCAGGGAAAAAATATATTTTTTATATATGTATTTTCAATTTTACTTTTTTCATCTTTCGGTGTTCAAAATTTTACAAGTTCCAAAGTTATGAGTTTGGAGGTTTATGTGTTTCGAAGTTTACGGGTTCGAAATTTTGCGGTTTCGAAAGTTTTGCAGTTTAGAAGTTTATGAAATTTGTGGGTTCGGAAGGTTGTTGGTTCGAAAGTTTATGGCTTCATGTTTATTGTATCAAAATTATTTATGAATACTCTTGAGAAAACATTTTTCTTGATTTGCGTACCAAACACCAGAAAATGATTAAGATTACTACTTGTTTTCTAAGAAAATATTTTCCATGGAAAATATTTTCCTTTATACCAAACACACTCTTAGTAGGCGTTTGGACATGAGTTCCAAAATATATTTTCAAATTTGGAATTTCACTAAAATTTGAATTGAAGATGAAGTTAGGTTTGGTTATAATTTTTGCAACATATTTGGATGTCTGTTTTTGCAAAACCATGAAATATGATTTATACCTAATAACTTGTGAAAGATATCAAAATCACCCTATATTAATTATCCTACTTGAAATAAATAATCAAACATGCTATTGTTTAACTGTTATCATATTCTGCGTTACTTCACTACACAGAAGATATAAACGGGCATGTATTTTCAAGTGAAAATGCTATTATTTAACTTTTAAAAGTATAGGATAAATTTGTAAAACTAAAAACTAGTGAAAATGCATTTTCAATTGAAAAAACTGGTTTGAAAAAATTGGTAAAATATTGACAACCAAACATTGTTTTCAATTTTTTTTATTTGAAAAAAAAAAAACAAAAATTTTGTATGTCCAAACTCCAAACATGCTCTTAATCTTTACTTTTCCAGATTGATCTATGTATCACCAAAAGGTAAACAATAAATAATCCGTCATGCATTCTCCAGAAGGATTTGAAAAGTACGTATATATGATGGGACAACACTTTCCTATTTGGCACATTATGAAGGGAGTGACAAAAAAGGAGAAAAAAAAGGAAGTTAATTTAAAGTGAAAAAAGGAGCAAAAGAGGAAAGAGAGATAGGTGAATTTTGTAAAAGAGCAAAAGAGGAAAAAAAAGGAAGTTAATTTTGTAACTTTTTGTAAATTTTTCGAAAATGAATTTTTGGAAGAACCATTTTTTCAAGAAAAATTTTCCGCTCACAAAACTGTAACTTTTTTTCAAGTAAAATATTGGCATGTTCCAACATAATTTCAAATTCCAAACCATTTTTCAACTTAACAACAAATACTACATTTTTTTTTATGTCCTAAGTTTTTCATTTTGCTGGAGTCCTTGATTTAACCCATTGCCAAAATGACTCGACTTTCCTATCAGTCAACTCTCTAGTAGCATAGGTGAATGTATATTGAAGCCGGTAACAACATGTGCGAGTTTTTGGGTCGAGCTGTGTATGTATAATTGGAACTTTGGAAATATCCATCTATATACTAATTCTAAACCCATTATCATAACCAATTCTGAAACTGCCCCTGCAGCCCTGCTTAGTATTTAATAATTAACAATGGATGATAAAATGAAACTTCCCCAATCCCCACTTAGCTTGTGATCTTAATTAGGAATCTACAAAAGTTCATACATATGTCAACATTTTCTAGACTGTTTCAATCTCTTCTTAGATAAGACAAGCAACCGAGTTTCTGTTTAGCAAGGTTACAAAGACAAAAAAGGTAAGCAAGCAACAAAAAGTTGGTATTTCTAGATAATCCTTATTTCAACGGCGGATCCAAAGCCTGGTGTTTTGGCTTCATATATTGAATTCACACCCAGCATCATCTCCATTGCTCTTATCCACCCTTAAAAGCAGCCCAAAGCAATGTCAATATAGCCGATACTGTCTCCACCAAAGAAACTCTTTCCCTTTGTTACACTTGACAAATGCTTCCTCTAACAGGCATAGGCCTTCTATGATTTTCTGTAGCACCGCTTCCTTTGCATCCTTTTCTACTGCCTCTCCTACTTCCAACATCAAAGGGAACCACTGATAACCAATACATTCTTTTTCTTAGCTTGAAGTAACCTCAATATCAAGAAATAATTAAGGCATAATGGAAGCAAAAAGGATTATATATGAGTGTGTGTGTGTGAGATACCACTTAATTGTTACTATTAAGTCTAATCATGACAGTACGTTTACTTTGGGTGGTGAGTGAGCTAAAAGAACGTCTATATGAAGCTTTTTAAGAAGGTTCTTTAACTATGAAAGAGCTTGTATTCAACTAAATCGATTGAAAAAGAGGTAATTAACTTTCAGAAATTTGAGTAGAACCAGTGCAATTCATCCCTTGCACTTTCAATATGAAGTGCTACACTCATAACTTATAACTACCGAATTTGCAAATATGGAAGTAAATTTAAGAGTACCTAGCTTGTTATCGACATAATCAGCCCAAAATCTGGCGACGGCACGGTCGTGGGGATCAGGAGGGAGAATAGAAGGTCCATTTGTCCATGTGATCTCATCGATGTATTGGACAATGAGTCGCTAAACTGAGGCCTCGCTGGAGCACCTCGGGGAGGCGGTGGAGGTGCTGAATATGAAGGCCTACTGGGCTGACTACTGCTAAACTGACCTCTGCCCCTAACTGGGGCACCTCTGAAGTCCCCGGAGAATCTAGCCCTCTTGTCCTGCTGCCCCTGCTCCCTGCTCCTCGACCGATACCCCTCGATCCTGCGAGCAATCTCTACCACGAGCTGATAAGGAGTACCCATCTCCACCTCTCCGGCCATGGTGGCCCTAATACCTGGATGCAACCCATACACAAATCTCTGCACTCTCTCGGCCTCAATAAGTAATATCATCAGTTCATGGGGAGACAACTCTGAAAATCTGGCCTCATAATCTGTCACTGACATCTGTCCCTGCTCTAGCTGCTCAAACTGATACCGCAACTCTTCCCTCTCAGAGGGTGGAATATATCTGTCCAGAAACATCCTAGTGAACTGCTCCCAAGTGACAGGAGGAGAATCTGCTGGCTTGCTGAGAATGTAGGACTGCCACCACCTGCATGCTCTGCCCTCTAACTGGAAGGTAGTGAATTCCACTCCATGGGACTCTAATATCCTCATGTTGTGCAGTCTGTCCCTGCACCTGTCAATGAAG
>ML256135.1:31313-43329 GCA_005239495.1 Nicotiana undulata | reverse complement strand
GAATTTGCCCCTTTACTAGGAAAGGTGCTTTAACCATTCAGCCATGGATGCAAAAAGACTCAGTGATACGACCTCTTCCTTATGCGATCACACAAAGGAAATAGCGACCGCACAGAGTAACTCCCCCCCAGCTCCCCTTACCCACCTAATACACTATGCGATCGCGGAGTGAGAGATGCGATCGCGGAAGGCATCTGGGCATAAGTCTGCGATCGCGGAGGCAACCATGCGATCGCAGAGAACAACAGTTGGGTCCCTCAAGATAACCCTATGCGATCGCAGATTAAAGGGTGCGATCGCAGAGAAGAAAACAGCAGACACCATATCTGACTTCAAAACACCAGATTTTCCAACTTTTTACACTCCGTTAGCTACCCGAAACTCACCCGAGCCCTCGGGGCTCTAAACCAAAAACACACACGACTCTCGAAACATCTTACGAACTTATTCAAGCTTTTAAATCACCAAAATATCATCAAAAACACGGAATTAAACCTCAAAACTCTTAGAAATTTCTTTAAACTTCATAAAGCTTAACTTATCCGATTTTAATCCGAATCACGTCATTTCAAGTCCGTTTTACACCAAATTTCACAGATAAGTCACATAAGATATAATAAACATGTTTCGGGCTTCGAAACCATAATACGGGCCCGGTAACACGGTTTTCACATAATAATTCATTTTCAAAATCCTTTATTATTTTCGGAAAATAATTTTCTTTAAAAATTCATTTCTCGGGCTTGGGACCTCGAAATTCGCTTCCGGGCATATGCCCAAGTCCTATATTTTCCTACGGACCCTCAGGGACTGTCACATCACGGGTCCGGGTCCGGGTCCGTTTACCAAAAATATTGACCAAAGTCAACTTTATTCAATTATTCAATTCAAAGTTCCATTTTTTTAATCAAATTTTCACATAGAAGCTTCCTGGCTACATGCCCGGGCTGCGCACGCATATCGAGGTGAGATTAATGGAGGCTTTCAAGGCCTCGGAATACAGATTTAGCTAAAATTACTTAGGATGACCTTTTGGGTCATTACAAAAGCTTCAATCCCGTTCAAAAATGGTGAAAAGTGAAGAAGGGTCGCGGATTGGCTATTTAAACACTGCCCAGATATTTACTAAGTGCGATCGCGGAAAAAGGCACGCGATCGCGAAGAACAAACTTATGCCCAACCAAACTAACCCTACACGATTGCGGAAACACATATGCGATCGCGTAAGACAACTCCTCACAACAATGCGATCGCGACCCGCTCTACGCGATCACATAGAGCAATTTCCATCACCTCACTGCCACTCCAAGTCCTTCTACGCGATCGCTACCTCAGACCCGCGTTCACGATGCACATCTGCACAACACTACACGATCGCATCCCTGACTCTGCGACCGCATAGAACAAACTCACCCCTGCCCACCAATAATCCTACGCGATCGCGTACAAGGACACCAGAACCAGATAACACCAGATTTCAGCAGACTCCTTAAGACCAGAAATGCCCGTTTGAGGATCCGAAATACACCCGAGGCCCCCGGGACCTCAACCAATCATACCAACACACCCCATAACACCATTAGTCGAGCCCTCAAAACACCAAAAACAACGCAAAAACACAAAAATTACATCAAATACAAGCCTATGAACTTTGAAATTCCTAAATTCCACCAACGATGTCGAAACCGTTCAAAACACCACTGATTGACCTGAAATTTTGCACATATCCCAAATCACATTACGAACCTGCTCCAACTTCCGGAATTCCATTCCGACCCCGATAGCCTATTTTCCACTGCCGACCGAAAATGGCCAAAAACTAACTTTCGTCAATTCAAGCCCAATTCTACACCGGACATCGAAACCTCATTCCGAACACACCCCTAAGTCTCAAATCACCTAACGAAGCTACCCGAGCCATAAAATTTTGCATTCCGAGATCGTTTACCAATAAGTCAACTCCCAATTGATTTTTCCAACTATAAGGCTACTTAAAGAGACTAAGTGTCTCAATTCTCACTTCAATCATTCCGAACCCGAACCAACTGACCCCAACACATCATGAACAGTCTAAACAATGCATGACCAAGAAGAAACAGAAATAACAGTACAAATTCTACAGAACGATCGGCCGGGTCGTTACACTTAAGAAACATATGTGAATAACAAGTTACAAGATACTTATTGCTCCGTTATTCACACCAGTAAAAGTGAACAATTCATCGCAAAGAGATTACAACTCAAGGGAGTTTAGAAAATATATATAAGTTGTCTACACCACTTACATTTTTTTGTTTGATCAGTAAGTCACAGGAGAATTACGAGTTTAATGAGTTCTGTAAACATAAAAATTAGCTGCTTCTTGGTTCTGGCTGCAGAAACACTTTCAAGGCTTCAGTAAGCCTAATGATACAAGAGATTCTCACTGACTTAATTGTTAGAAAGAATCTATCATGTTGAGAATCATGAAGCCGTTTGATGCTGTTTACCATGAGTCAAGCTTTTCTTGAGTTATATCGTCATGTGATCTCTCGGTCTATTTTAAGAAGGAACTCTAATCTATCGATGCACTTCTGTGATATACTCCACTAGTAGAATAGGTGTTGGCAACTTTTGCAGGTCCTTTATTTATTGATGATTTGCTATTTTTAAGGGCTTGCTTTGTCTACAGTATCACGGGGAAACAAGTCTTATACGTAAAGTACCCTTTCACATATTGGATGGATAGCCATCCTGCAATTGATAACATAAGTCAGAAAATAATTTGGTATGCTAGAAACCTTCGTATGTTAAAATGTGCACTGCCAATTCCTAGGGAACAAAATAATTTGGATTAGTAATTTCTAGCATATTGTTCAAAATCCTAGGGATTAGTATCTATGAGTCAGAAAATAATTTAGAGCCTCTTTTTCCTTGTGGTTGAGGTGTTGACCAACCTAAACCATTCAGCAACTTCTTAGCTGAAGTACATTCAGAATTTAAGCTCTCACCAAGAGACAACTTTCTAGCATATGTAGTTCTTTCCACTGAATCATTAAATTTCAGGAATCAACACAAAAAGAATAGATTCCTTTTTAATACTCAATTTATCTAGGAGCTAAGCTAGCTTTGTATATCTTATATTTGTTAGATTGATTGCCAAGTCTTGCATAAATTTCATATTTTTTTCTTTCTACATTGATGTGATAATCTCTGTCTTGCATTCCTCTTATATTTAGCAATTGCTAGTTAAAGAACATTTGCTTGCTTATGCGTACATCTACAATGCTCATTTATTTCATCTATTGACATAGTTATTTTATAATTTCAGGTCATACAGTCTGATGATCAATAACTTAACGGGTCAAAGATTTTAATATGATGAAAAGTTGCAAATATTACTTGAAGGTTATTATTCGTTGGAATTAGTCATATAATGACATTAGCTATTTACTTCAAACAGTATATGCTTTTTTTAAGTTACTGTGATATTAATATTTTGGATTAGTACTTTCTTTTGTTTGTTAAAATTTAATGAGATACATTATGTTTTTATGAATTAATATTAGTATGTTTTGTTATTTGGAACCTTGTTTGAATGAATGTATTAGCTATTATTAATGGTGGCTAAACTATTGTCGTCATAGCTTGTGACTTTTAGCGCGAATTTCACAGGATATATCGATTATAAAAATGGATGATAAAAGGGAAAATTGTGATGTCTCCACAAGGAATATTGTAGCCATTATAATTGCTGCTAAAGATGACTTTTAGCGGCAATTTAATTGAATTTACTAGCCATTAAAATGGATGTTAAAAGGGCATATTAATACATTTTCAGAAGGGATGTTATAGCCATTCTAATTGCCACAAAATATTTACCACTAAAGGTATGAACTTTTAGCGATAATTTTTTTTAATTTAGTGGCTATAAAAATGGACACTAAAAAGAGTTAGTAGCTGTTTTAGCTTTGGATATAGTGGCCATCATAATTGTCGCAAATAATTTTCGTTAAAGCAAATTATATTTAGCGGCAATAAGTTATACCTTTTACAAGCTTTTGTGACAAATGTCGCTAAAGGCTTTAGAGACCCTGGCTTCAGCGGCTAAAGATCAATGGCCGATAAATGATATAGCGACTATTGTTATTGCCGCTAATTTCCCTTTTTATTGCCGATCCACTTTTTGTTGTAGTGCGTGCAGCCTGATCCCATAAATGTCACTCACAAACAGGCCCTCAGCCTCACTCGGTCATCAATCTCTTCAGTCTCTCGAGCTCACACTGTTATGAAAATCAGCCCAAAAATGATAATGGGATATATCAATAAATGGTAACAGAGATTGATATATTATATGCAAATGAATGCGTATGAATGATTATGTAATTGCAATGTAAGAAAATAACTCAAAAACAGAAATGACCTCAGTGGGTCCCAACAGGATAATCATATAGCCTAAACATGGTTTCTTACATGGATCAAAGCTCAATTGATCTAGCATGTAGAGATTTCATAGATACAAATAAGCTTAGGTAACTACACAGTACCACAGAAATAACCGAGTCACAATTCACACGGTAGACGCCCACATGCCTTTCACCTGGCATATGCGTCACCTCAACACCAAACACATATCATGTAAGTCAAGGGTTCATAAACTAAACACCAAGTTTATAAGTGTTACTTACCTCGAACAAGCCAAATCCAATACCGAGCAAGCCAAACGATACTCCAATAATGCCATCCCACGCGTACCAACCTCTTAACGGCTCGAAACTAGCCAAAAGCAACTCAAATACATCAAATAATGCCTAAGGAAACAATTACAAATGATAGAGGTCGAATCTTTAATCAAAAGTCCAAAGTAAACTAAAAAGTCAAACCCATGCCCGCACCTCGAAACCCAACAAAATCACAAAATCCGACAACACGTTCAATTACGAGTCAAACCGTACTAGTTTCACTCAAATCTGACTCCGAATCGATATTCAAAACTCGAAAATTCACTCTATGAAGCTTTAGACACAAAACCCCTATTTCTCTCTTGAAATTCTCAATCAAATGCAGAGGACGAAGATAGATTCATGAAATAAAATCAAACCGAGTAGAGAAAACTTACCCTAATCCATGTGGTGAAAGTTTCTTAATATATCGTCTCAATTCGAGCTCCATAGCTCCAATTATGATGAAATGACTCTTACCCTCGAAATAGAATATAATAGATCTACATCGTCATTCGCATTTGCAAACTAGTGGTCGCACCTACGACCTTTGCTTCTGCGCAAAAGACTCGCACCTGCGAGATAGCCTCAACCAGCAGTCTCACTTCGGCGATGCCTAGAATCGATTATGCGCGAAAGATGATGCACATGCGGCCTCGCAGATGCATTTTCACTTCACATCTGCGGCTTTCTCGCCCACTGCCCCTTTACGCTTCTGCGATAAAATCCTGCATCTACGGTCGTTTCTACGACCAATATTTTGCAGATGCGGCTACACCAGAACCAGCAACCTCGACAAATTGCAACATGAGACAAAATAATCTGAACCTCATCCGAAACTCATCCGAGCCCCCGGGACCCCGTCAAAATATACCAACAAGTCCCATAACATAACACGGACCTACCCGAGGCCTCAAATCATGCACAACAACATCGAAACGACGAATTGCACCTCAAATCAAACTTAATGAACTTTTGAACTTTCAACTTCCGAAACGCGCGCCGAAACATATCAAATCAACTCGAAATGAACTCAAATTTTGCACACAAGTTCCAAATGACATAACGAAGCTATTCAAATTCCCGTAACCACAATCCCAATCCGATATCCTCCAAGTCAACTCTCGATCAAACTTATGAACTTTTCAAACCTTCAAATTTTCAACTTTCGCCAATTAGTACTAAAACCTTCTAGAAACATTCAAATGCAAATCCGGGCATAGGCTCGAGTCCAAGATCACCATCCGGACCTAATAGAACCATCAAAACTCCAATCCTCGGTCAATTATTAGTCATACTTGGTCAACTCTTCCAACTCTAAAGTTTCAATCATGAAATTCATTATTCCAAAAAAAATTCAAATAACCTGAAAACCAAAATCGACTATTCACACAAGTCATAATACATCGTACGATGCTGCTCAAGACTTCAAATAGATGAACGAAATGCATATGCTCAAAACGACCGGTTGGGTCTTTACGTTCTCCCCCACTTAAACACACGTTCGTCCTCGAACGTGCCTAGAGTCGGTCCTAAGCTGTCAAATCACTATGTAACCTTACAATGCACATTCTCGGGGGTGATCCCACGTCTCCCTAATCCATATAGGCCTGACAACACAATATAACTAGAGATCATTACTTCAACCTTAGACTATAAACCTTCGAATCCAATTTCCACATCTAGAATTCCTTACAATACCTGAATCACACATCTACACATTGTATAAGTCTGAACATGATGTACCACATAACTCAGATACTCACCGCAATAACGTTTGACTACAGTAGCTGCTCAAAACATACCCAAAACCAGTAGTGAACCTCATATCAAATAAAACCTCGTTTTAAAACCTTCATACATCATCGATGATGAAATAAAAATGCAGAAAATCGTAACCACTTATTAGATCAACAAGTCATGTAACTCCCTCTCCTTCGACAAGAACTATAGCTAATTTCTAAGCCGATCAGCGGCATTATCCTTCCAAATATACCGCAATCAAATCTGATCGCACCCATTCTAGGTCCGACAACCTCATCTTATCAAGTGCAGCCGCCCTACTGACATACCACACCTATTCAACCTAGAGCGACAAACCGTGGTATCCTTGCACCAATACGCAACGACTCAAATGAACCCAAAAATAGGAAATGACTCAATGGAGAGGACTGTCCCGCAAACTCAACAAGTACCACCACAACCGCAATTCCATGAACCCATCATACATAGTAGAACCAAGACACACTAATCAAACATGGATTATATCTCAACATAATTCCATTGCAATGCGTGACCCCATCCAAACACTGGTCCATATGAAATACCTCAAGCCACAACGCTTCAAATCAACAACCACACACGCAATTTGACATCAAGTACACAAAGTGCATGGCAATAACCATGATGAAGAAAACAATACTATATACCACAGCCGGAAAAAGACCATAACCAAGGCGTAATCAACCATTCCACTCCCCCAATCACCATCTCGCTCGAACTCGCTATAAGGCCCAAATAGAACCGCACCATATGTTCATATAACCAAAAAATCACAACCCCCCCTACCATACATGAGTAACACATATATCATATCAGAACACGAATAAGCTCAACTCTAACCGAGTGGCACATCCCTCAACAATAGTAGCACGGAGTCAGCCTATCCGATCCGGTGTAGAATACACATCCTCATTGGGCCTACCAATGGGCCCCAAATCAACTCTGGCCCTACCTTCACAATCCACCACCACGAAAAAATCTGCTTCTGAGCACCCCTAGTCTCCAAATCCATAGAACACACGAATCACTATAGACGGTCCCAACTCCAACACTCGAATATCTAACACATCTCTCATGCACGATCATCCCACGAGGGATACTTCTATAATTCTTCTGTGCTACATAGCAAAGTCTAAATATCAGTAGTCGATCAACAGGGCGAGTACCGCAATACCAATTAAACACTCGTAAGTCAAAACTAAGTGCGCCTTCTAAATGTACACTCTTCTACGATAATGCCAAGTAGTGCTAGCATCTGAAATAGTCAGTGCTGCATAACATTTTGACCTTCCTTTTGAAACCGAATTGTATAATCGCACATGCAAATTCTTAATCTCACAACACACACCGTCTCTATGAGGCGACCATATGAAAACACGAGAACCTCATTACCAACCCTGAGTCACAAGCAAACCACATACTCAATTATACAGGAACCTTTCACTTGATCGCATCCAGTATAAAATCACAATACACAGCATGCTCCTCACGTCGGTAGGAAATATCAATCTCAAATCGTGGTAGAAACCATCGAGAATGCTTTGAAATCTATTTTCACATAACCAAGATATCCAAACTGAATTCCTCAAACTCAAGCAAGCCACGCAGGTCACCAAACCCAAGAGTACTACCACAAAACACCTGTAAAAACTCACCATATCATGAGTACCCAAAGAACCAATCATATCCATTACAATGATGATTCCACCTGCTACCAAGCTATCCCATTTCCCCGTGTTCCTTATGAATTACCCTCAAGGAGACATTTCTACTTTCCATAACACCACGATCCTTAACCAAAACTCAATCCACGAGATCCTATCATAAAACCATATCGCCCTGAAGCCTATAAGCCACTTTATTCCCTCTTAAGCACCCCAAAAATTCCACAATCGAGATTCCATCTGAAGAGACCTTCTGTGAATCTAAAGTTGTTTCCTTCACATTCCTGATGCTGAAATGTATAATCCATAATGATATAGTAATACTGCGAGTCTCGACACCATCTAATGTAAATCTCAGATTCTAGCCATATACAAAACCAAAAAAAATCCTCAACTGCCACATATTAATCTTGAACCCATGAGAACCTTCTCGGGAGTTATCCACTCTACTCAAATCTCAACTGCACCGACCAAATGAGCTGAATGTCTTGTGCCTCATTAGCACAATAACACCCAAAGAAGTTATCTACACCTCTAAGCAACCGAGTAAATTCCTACTCCATGCGCACTACATCCCTAAATAATAACCATTCAAATCATTCCATGATTTCCATATACTCATAAAGTGTAATACACCATGCATCTAGATATTTCCTTGCTTAAGTCATTCTCAAAACCAGCCTCTGCAAGTCATAACCGATCCACAAGCATGCCTCAGACCGTAACCAATGCAATGCGTAACCCTGCAACCAAATCATCGATAATAGACTCCCCCGCTTAAATCAAATCCATAGATAAAAATACTCGATAACTCACAATGACCATACCCTATTACTCTCATAATATCGCAATGAGATTCAACTCAATCATCCATAAGCTCATGTAACACAAACCATATATTACTTCAAATAATCTGCTAAGCTCGCATTCAACCTCATGACGGTCAAGTAAACTTTCTCAACCAATCCAAACTCAAAACAAATCACCAATAACCCACTGGTAGAAAAGAAAGCCTCCACGCAAATGAGCGGGCCTAATAGAGTCTTGCGGATCGATGCGGAGTCGTTCATACTTCTCTTTGAAAGGCTATAGGGTTTTAGGAAACATCTCTTTCTTCATCTCCTATCGTGCATTTGATGTTGTGGAAAGTATATTTATCTTATTCTCTCACATATGGTGAGAACGCGCGTGGCAGATATACCCGACGATGGAGGACTTTCTCCTCCTATTGCTAGAGGTCGAGGGAGGGCTCTAGCTCCTACTAGAGGACAAGGGCATCCTAGAATTGCTCCCATTGTACCAACAGAAGATCTAGTGTAGGATCTTTTCATTGAGTATCAAGGTGAGGAGCTTGCAACTGAGCCGGCCCTGATAGATTTCATGTCAGCACTGGGTATTCATGAGGTCATGGGTTGTATGCTTCCGTTCATGGACTCTATGAGTCGCAGGCTGGTTTATTTCCAGTAGACCCACCCAAATCTCATCCGGGAGGGAGAGAAAAAACACCTACTACTCTGCTTCAGGGCATACTTCTAGCGTATATTAGACCCCAGGTGCACTACATGTGGTCAAGGCTCAGCCAGTTGCAGCGGCTATACCAGAGCCCAAACCAGATGCGATCATCAAGCCGCATAAGTTGTTAGATAGATGGAAAAGACCACATCCTCCTCACTTTGACGTTGAGCGATATGAGGACCCCTATGATTTTATTGACTGTTGCAGAGATAGGTTGCACAACATGAGAGTACCGGAGTCCAACGGGGTGCACCTATATTGTTTATGAACAAGAAAGATGGGAGAATGCAGATGTGCATTGATTACCGCCAGTTGAACAAAGTTACCATTGAGAAAAAGTACCCATTATCGCACATTGTTCATTTGCTTGACCAGTTGCAGGGTTCCAGGGTGTTCTCTAATATCCACTTGGAATTTGGGTATCATCAGCTGAATATCCGAGCTTTGGATGTTCTGAAAAATGAATTTCTGGACTAGATAGAGGCACTATGAGATTCTTGTGATGTCCTTCGGCTTGACCAAAGCTCCGACGGTGTTTATGGATTTGATGAATTGGGTGTTCAGGCCATATCTTGACTTATTTTCCACTGTCTTAATTGATGACACATTGATCTACTCGCGTAGTATGGAGGAGCACTAGCACAATTTGAGAGTTGTGCTTCAGACCTTGCAGGAACAAAAGTTATATGCTAAGTTCTTCAAGTACAAGTTCTGGTTACATTTCGTGGAATTCTTGGGACATGTTATATCAGGTGAGGGTATTAAGGTAGATCACAAGAAGATCGAGGCAGTCTAGATTTGGCCTCGTCCCACCAGAGCAACCGAGATCATGAGATTCTTTGGGTTAGCATGTTATTATCGCCAGTTTGTGGAGGGCTTCTTGTCTATTATGACACCTTTGAATAGATTGTCCCATAAGTGTGCTCCGTTCCGAAGGTCCGATGATTGTGAGGCAAGCTTTCAGAAGCTCAAGACTGCATTGACTATAGCACTGGTGTTAGTGTTGCCCCCCCAGTTTAGGGATGTATACTACGTATTGCGACGTTTCACGCATTGGCCTGGTTGTGTATTGATGCAGGCGAGGCGAGTTATTGCATATGATTCACGTTAGCTGAAGCCCCACGAGAAGAATTACCCCGTACATGATTTAGAGTTGGCCGTGATAGTTCACGCTTTCAAGATCTATAGGCATTATCATTATGGGGTGTCTTGTGAGGTTTACACTAATCATCGCAGCTTGAAGCATTGTTTAAGAAGTGGGATTTTAATTTGAAATAGCATAGGTGGCTTGAGTTATTGAAGGACTATGATATTACCATCTTCTACCATCCGATCAAGTAGAATGTTGTTGCGGATGCGTTGAGAATAAAGGCCAAGAATGGGTAGTTTGGCATTCATTTCAGCAGAGGAGAGACCATTGGCTTTGGACATTCAGTTTTTGGCTAGCAGAATTGTAAGGTTGGATATTTCAGAGCCTAGTCGAGTTCTTGCATGAGTTATGGCTCAGTGTTCATTATTTGAGCGGATCAAGGCCCGTTAGTACGATGATCCACAGTTGGTGGTTCATAGAGAGACGATACTTCAAAGTGGTGCGAAGGAGCTATCATTGAGGATGGTGTTATGCGACTCCAGGGTCGCCTATGTGTTCCTAATGTTGATGGCTTGAGGGAGAATATTTTAGAGGAGTCGCACATTTCTCGGTATTTCATTCATCTAGGTTCTAAGATGATATAACGCGACCTGAGGCATGTCACGCCCAACTTTCGGGAAGCGCGACCGGTGCTCAACCGAGTGGACCCGGTCGAGCAAGCCTATTAGACACTTTCTACCCAACTCACTCATGATCAAGAGAAGGCATGTTTTTGTTAATTAGACAGTATAAGATCATATATACATTACTAAATCATCTCATTGGTTCATCATTCTTAAGTTTCAAAATACACACATTCTTATGATTCGAGTGGAACAAGAGTTCAAAACACAACATAATCTGTTTGACTTTTCTAGCACCCATGTACAACCCACATAGTGTCTACGGAGCCTCTAAAGATACAAAAGAGTGCTATGATATTGCCGGCAACAAGGCCCCGACTATACCTCAAAACGTGATAATAATATGAACAAAAGATACAATACATGACCCGGAGAGGAAGTGGAGCTCACCGAGTCTGCTGGGAAGAGGATGTACCACTATCGTTGATCAATACTACCTGCTATGGAACCACCTGCATCCATTTAAAGATGCGGCGCCCCCGACAAAAGGGATGCTAGTATTGTCGAATAGTACTAGTATGTAAATCCAAACACTATCTTGATAGAATGAATAATAATAAAGGGGGGGGGGGGGGGGGAGCA
>ML256135.1:0-31201 GCA_005239495.1 Nicotiana undulata | reverse complement strand
GGGGGGGGGGGAGAGACAGTCAAGAATTCAATATGAGCTTTAAATAACATTAAAACATCAAGTTAAGGATCAAATAGGCTTTCAAGTCCATTTCCATGTTATTAGGTTGGGTGATCTTTAGTGTCGATATGCCACAATCCACAATACCACCGTGTTCTTACACGGAGTCCGATCTCGACCCGATCGGCTAGGTAATTACATTTAAGACATCAACCATAACCACAATTTCAATTATCATTTCCAGCACAGTCACCACCATGTGTGCGGCATGGCATCCGATCACGGCCCGATCGGCTAGGCCATCTCACCTGCGACATCCCCCTTTCAATCAATCACCTCACTTCATATTTCTTTCAAATATTTTCAATTCATTGGTATGGGTGGCCTCAATTAGAAAACCATTCTTGGCACTTGGCCGTACTTCATAATTCCAGGTTCCCCTTTTTCACATTCAAACATCATTATCAATAACAACAATAAGGCCTACCATGTAAGGCATTAGTTCACATATGAGAAATTTGGGAATCCTAAGCACGTAGAGGCTTTCCATACAATCCTCACATATTCTACATTTTGAACACATCCTCACATGGCAGGATGACATGACAAAGCATTTATAATAAATATTGTACATATAACCTTCAACACAAACACATTAGGAGTAGGCAACTCTAAAATGATAAATTTGGGACTTACACCAATTACACGAACACCGGGGGATTCGATTCTAAGAAGAAGGGGGTTTAGCCAACATACCAAGATTGAGCTTCATTTAAACTTTAAAACATTCTGAAATTCTTAGCACTTCGATCTATTTTAGAAATATAACAAGTGTAACGACCCGGCCGGTCGTTCCGTAAGATTAGACCCGTTTCCCCTGTTTCTACTTTATCATATGCTGCTTAACCTATTTATATTGTGTTGAGTCGGTTGGTTCGGGTTCGGAGTGGTCGTGGTGAGAAATGAGACTCTTAGTCTCTTAAGTTGGCCTTATGGTTAGAAAAGTCAATCGGAAGTTGACTATTAAGTAAACGACCTCAGAATGTGGATTTTAGGGCTCGAATAGCTTCGTTAGGGGATTTGGGACTAAGGAGTGTATTAGGAATAGGGTTTTGAGGTCCAGAGTAGAATAAGGCTTGACTTGGTGAAATTGAGTTTTTGGCAATTTCCGATCGGTAGTGGAAAATTAGTTATCGGGGTCGGAATGGAATACTGGAAGTTGGAACAGGTTCGTGGTGTCATTTTGGAAGTGTGTGCAAATTTTTGGGTCATTCGGACGAGGTTTGGTTAGTTTCGACATCATTGGTGATTTTCGAAAGTTTGAAGATCCTTAGGCTTGAATCATGGGTTGATTTGGTGTTTCGATGTTATTTTGGGTGTTTCGGCGGTTTGACTAAGTTTGGATGATCATTTGTGACTTGTGGGTACCATTGGTCGAGGTATCGTGGGCCTCGGGGTGATTTCGGATTGTCATCGGGAGGCCTAGACTTGGAAAATGCAGCAAAAGTTGCTGCTAGTGCTGAGTTACTGGTGTGGCCGCACCTACGGAAGGGGAGCTTTCGGAGTTGAAGGAATTGAAAGAGAAGCTTCAGGAGCTCCTAGATAAGGGGTTCATTTGGCCTAGTGTGTCCCCTTGGGGTGTAACGGTGTTGTTTGTGAAAAAGAAGGATGGTTCCATGAGAATGTGTATTGACTACAAGTAGTTGAACAAGGTTACAGTCAAGAATAAGTATCCTTTGCCTCATATTGATGATTTGTTTGACCAGCTTTAGGGAGCCAGAGTGTTCTTTAAGATTGATTTGAGATCGGGGTATCATCAGTTGAAGATTCGGGATTCTTATATTCCCATGATAGCTTTCAGGACTCGTTACGGTCATTAAGAGTTCATGGTGATGTCTTTTGGGTTGACCAATGCCCCAACAACGTTCATGCATTTGATGAACATTGTGTTTCATTCATACTTAGATTCCTTTGTTATTGTGTTCATTGATGACATCCTGGTATATTCTCGTAGCCAGGAGGAGCATGCTCTGCATTTGAGAGTTGTTTTACAGAGATTGAGGGAGGAAAAACTTTATGCAAAGTTCTCCAAGTGTGAATTTTGGCTTGGCTCAGTAGCTTTCTTGGGACACGTGGTGTCCAGTGAGGGTATTCAGGTTGATCCGAAAAAGATAGAGGCAGTGCAGAGTTGGCCCACACCATCCTCAGCAACAGATATTAGGAGCTTCCTTGGTTTTGCGGGGTATTACCGTCGCTTTGTGGAGGGGTTTTCTTCTATTGCTTCTCCCTTGAACAAATTGACGCAGAAGGGTGCTCCATTTAGGTGGTCAGATGAGTGTGAGGAGAGCTTTCAGGAGCTCAAGGCTGCTTTGACCACATCTCCAGTGTTAGTGTTGCTATCAGCTTCAGGTTCTTATACAGTATATTGTGATGCCTCGAGAATAGGAATTGGTTGTGTATTGATGCAGAAGGGTAGGGTGATTGCCTACTCCTCGCGCCAGTTGAAGACTCATGAAAAGAATTACCCAGTGCATGATCTCGAGCTAGCAGCCATTGTTCACGCCTTGAAGATCTGGCATCATTATTTGTACGGGGTGCATTGTGAGGTTTTTACTGATCACCGTAGTCTGCAACATCTGTTTAAGCAGAAGGATTTGAATTTGAGTCAGAGGAGATAGTTGGAGATTCTCAAGGACTATGATATAACTATTCTATATCATCTGAGGAAGGCCAATGTAGTGGTCGATGCCTTAGTCGCAGAGCATAGAGTTTGGGGAGTCTAGCATATCTTCCAGCAGCAGAGAGACCATTGGCACTTGATGTTCAGGCCTTAGCGAGCCAGTTAGTGAGATTGGATCTATCAGAGCCCCACCGGGTATTGGCTTGTGTAGCCTCCAGGTCTTCTCTTTATGATCGTATCAGAGAGCGCTAGTATGATGACCCACACTTGCTCGTTCTTTAGGATACGGTACGACGAGGTGACGCCAGGGATGTAATTATTGATGATGATGGGGTTATGAGGATGCAGGGTCGGATATGTGTGCCTAACGTGGATGGGCTTCAAAAGTTGATTCTAGAAGAGGCCCACAACTCGCGGTACTCCATCCATCCGAGTGTCGCAAAGATGTATCAGGATCTGAGGCTGCATAACTGATGGAGGCAGATGAAGAAGGATATTGTTGAGTTTGTAGCTTGGTGTCTCAACTGTCAGCAGGTCAATTATGAGCACCAGAGGCCAGGGGGATTGCATCAGAGTTTGGATATTCCGGAGTGGAAGTGGGAGCGGATCACCATGGACTTTGTAGTTGAACTCCCACGGACTTCGAGGAAGTTCGATGCTATTTGGGTCATTGCGGATCGGTTAACCAAGTCCGTGCACTTCATTCCTGTTGGTACTACTTATTCTTTGGAGCGGTTAGTTGATATTTACATCTGGGAGATTGTCCGGTTGCATGGTGTCCCAATTTCTATCATTTCTGACAGAGGTACTCAGTTCACATCGCAATTTTGGAGGGTCGTGTAGAGAGAGTTGGGTACTCAGGTTGAGTTGAGCACATCGTTTCATCCTCAGACTGACAGGCAGTCAGAGCGCACCATTCAGATTTTGGAGGACATGTTACGTGCTTGTTTTATTGATTTTGGGGGTTCATGGGACCAGTTTCTGCCACTCGCGGAGTTTGCTTATAACAATAGTTATCAGTCGAGTATTCTTATGGCTCCGTATGAGGCTTTATATGGGAGGAGGTATAGATCTCCAGTCGGTTGTTTTGAGCCCGGTGAGGCTAGGCTATTGGGCACAGAGTTGGTACAAGATGCGTTGGATAAGGTGAAGTTGATTCAGAAGCGGCTTCGCACGGCGCAGTCTAGGCAGAAGAGCTATGCAGACCGGAAGGTCAGGGATGTGTCTTTCATGGTTGGGAGAAGGTTTTGCTGAAGGTGTCACCCATGAAGGGTGATATGCATTTCGGGAAGAGGGGCAAGTTGAGTCCCCGGTTCATTGGGCCTTTTGAGGTGCTTCAGAGGGTTGGAGATGTGGCTTATAAACTTGCTTTGCCACCCAGCTTATCGAGTGTCCATCCGGTATTCCATAGTTCCATGCTTTGGAAGTATATTGTTGACCCGTCTCATGTTTTGGACTTCATCACAGTTCAGCTTAAGTGTGATATGTCCTATGAGGTAGAGCAAGTGGCTAATTTGGGTCGTCGGATTAGAAGGTTGAGGTCTAAGGATATAGCTTCAGTAAAGGTGCAGTGGAGAGGAAAGTTGGTGGAGCAGGCCATGTGGGAGACCGAGCAAGAGATGCGGAGCAGATATCCTCACTTATTTGAGACCCCAGGTATATTTCTAGACGCGTTCGAGGACGAACGTTTGTTTAAGAGGGGGAGAATGTAACGACCTGGCCCGCCGTTCCGTAGGATTAGCCCCGTTTCCCCTGTTTCTGCTTTATGATATGTTTCTTAACCTATTTATGTTGTGTTGAGTCGTTTGGTTCGGGTTCGGAGTGGTCATGGTGAAAAATGAGACTCTTAGTCGCTTAAGTTGGCCTTATGGTTGGAAACGTCAGCCAGAAGTTGATTATTAGGTAAACGACCTCGGAATGTGGATTTTAGGGCTCGGATAGCTTCGTTAGGGGATTTGGGACTTATGAGTGTATTTGTAATGGGGTTTTGAAGTCCGGAGTAGAATTATGCTTGAATTGGCAAAATTGAGTTTTTGGCAATTTCCGGTCGGTAGTGGAAAATTAGCTATCGAGGTCAGAATGGAATTTCGTAAGTTGGAACAGGTTTGTGGTGTCATTTTTGATGTGTGTGCAAATTGTTAGGTCCTTCGGACGAGGTTTGGTTAGTTTTAGCATCGTTGGTGATTTTCGGAAGTTTGATGATCCTTAGGCTTGAATCATGGGTTGATTTGGTGTTTCGATGTTATTTTGGGTGTTCTGCGGGTTCGACTAAGTTCGGGTGATCATTTGTGACTTGTGGGTACCATTGGTCGAGGTCTCGAGGGCCTCGGGGTGATTTCAGATGGTCATCGGGAGGTCTAGACTTGGAAAATGTAGCAAAAGTTGCTACTGGTGCTGAGTTACTAGTGTGGCTGCACCTGCGGAAGGGGAGCCGCAGGTGCGGAAATGTCTAAGGGGGAGAAGGACCGCAGATGCGGACGATGGGACGCACCTGCGAAGTCGCAGGTGCGGTAGGTGAGTCGCAGGTGAGGATTTGGAGCATTTAGTGATTTTGCGCAGGTGCGCACCAGGGACCGCAGGTGCGCACCAAGGACCGCAGGTGCGCACCAAGGACCGCAGGTGCGGGTCCGCAGGTGCGATAAATAGGCCGCATATGCGGTCATCACTAGGTAGATCATATAAATAGAAGCCTTAGCGAATTTTGGTTATTTTCCACCATTTGTGTTCGGGTTTGAAGCTTTTTGGAGAGTTTTGAAGAGGGAATTCGAGGGAACTTTGTGGAGGTAAGATTTTTGGACCTAAAACTCGTTTATGTGGCTTTATTTGACTGATTGGGGGTGAAATTTATAGAAATTGGGGAATTAGGGCTTGTAAATTGGAGACCTTTAATTGAGGATTTGAGGGGTCGTTTGAAGTCCGATTTTGATGTTCTTGGTATGTATAGACTCGTGGGAGGATGAGGATTCTTGTGATTTGATTTTTTATCGAATTCCGAGACGTGGGACCGGGGTCGGGTTTGGCCAATTTCGGAAATTTGGTTGAATTTGATAATTTTTCGAGTGGGCTTCCTTTCTTGGCATATATTAATGATATAAATCTATTTTTTGGTAAATTTGGAGCAATCAGAGGCCGAGTCTAGAGGCAAAGGCATTGTGGGCTAGGATTTAGCCGGTTTGAGGTATGTAACGTTTCCAAACCTAGTTTTGAGGGTTCGAAACCCCGAACTATATGCTATATGATTATAATTAAGGTCACGCACATGACAAGTGACTGGTGTCTGGGCGTGCACCGAGTGATTTGTGGCCTGGCTTACCCCATGGCACCGCCTAATAGCTATTACGGATTGATATCCGCATTTCTATTAATGTGGTTAATGTGAACATGTTAGAAATCATGCTAAGTATAAATGCAAAGGCTTCACGCCAAAAATAATGAGACCCGAGTGGTCCTATATTGTTGTCTCCTTATGTGTTTTATTAACTTTATATACTCAGTCTTGTCATAGCATATTATATCATGTCTCAATCTCAGTAATTGTTAATCTTGAACATTATCATTGATTCGGGCTAGTTCATGCATCCGTGAGCCCATGTGAGCGAGACTGGAGAGTAATGACTGGGTGAGGCCGAGAGCCTGTTATTTAGAAACAGTTATGACATCAGACTGCACACTGCAGCAATATTCTAATTATACCATTGATGGCTTGTTATAGCGCTTGGGCTATAGGAGCCCCTCCGGAGTCTTTACACCCCCAGTGAGCACATTGATATTTGAGGGATGGATCTTCCCTCGCCATGGATCTTGTCCGAAGTTGATGATATGTATGAGGGATGGATCGTCCCTCGACATGGATCTTGTCCGAGTATTGTATTCCGGAGATGGATCTTCTCTGTGGGGTTAGATTGGCCTTTTCCTCAGCACGGAGTGACTACGGTCACCGGTGTTTATGCATATTTCGGGATGGATTTTCTCTGTGCCTGAGAGCCATATACCGTACTGAGTGGACTTCTGTGTGAGAGTCGTGATCACTATGTGCATTCCCACATTGTTCATAAATTGTCATGTAGAGTATACTGAATTATACATGGGATCATTCTCTGATAAACTATGAACATGTCTAATTTATGTACACTGTCTTATTTAATTGCTGAGGTTTAGTCTGTCACTACCTCTCAGCCCATAGTTTGGGTTCGTTACTTCTGAGTCGGTGTACTCACGTTACCCCCATGCACCTTGTGTGCAGATCCAGGTACATCGGGACCCGGTAGTGGTTGCTGAGTTGCGATCAAAATTTCCTTTGGAGGCATCGAGGTAGAAGTTGGCGATCGCAGCCTCGATTATCTTCTTCTCTATCTCTTTGTCATATTTATTTATTTCAGACAACCTTATGTCGACTCTTGTATTTTTGATATTTTGATGTAGTAGCTCATGACTCGGTGACACTAGATCTGGGATCGGCTTTTCTTTTAATTATGTTTTCAATGATGTTAAACCCTTAAATGCTTTATAAAGATGAGACTCTTACTATAAATATAGCGATATTCCTAAAAATAACTTTTAGCAAATGAAATGTGTGGCTTTCCTGATTTCACGATAGGCGCCATCACGACCGGATATTTTGGGGTCGTGACACTACTCGCTCTGATACCACTTTGTCACGCCCCGAACATGGGGAGGCGTGGCTGGGACCCGGTGCCGAGCTAGCTCGAGCGAGCCACTCTGTAAGTCATAGTCATTCGATCAAAACTAGAACATACCTAGGTTGAGTTGGCTGAACTCATTCCTTTTGTAACTATCATGGGCCAACATGGAAACTCGTAATGCATAACTATAAGTGGGAAACACTGTATCAATAAACTATCGTTCTTAAAGCATTAATATATATGGGCCGGCAAGGCCTCTGACATACTGTAAAAAATGAACCTTTGTCTACAAAGCCTCTAAGATTATTTTACATCAAACGAGATAGGGTACCGGCCTACCCCTAAGTCTTTTGAAAACTTATGACACGATGACTCATGGACTCGGATGCACTCCAAATGAGGTGGAGTCTTACCGATCCTTCACTGAAGCCAATCTCATCTACTATGAAGGCTCGTTAAACTGATTATTTATACCTGCAAGCATGAATGTAGCGTCCCCAACAAAAGGATGTCAGTACGAATAATGTACAGAGTATGTAAGACATGTAAATCAGTATATAAATGACATGGAAGAAACATGGAGTAAATGACTCGACTTGTAAGTCTGGATAGCTCTGTAAATCATGAAATATTTATAATGTCATGCATATACATATAAATGTCATGTAATGCATATGTCTGTACATACATAACATTATCAAGCCTCTGAGGGCATCCCATCATATCATCTCGGCCACTATGGGCAACATCATCAACATATACCAGCTGATCAGGTGGTGGTGCGTATATAACGTCGTAACCTTTCACATATATATATATACGCATATATAACGCCATCTGGTCATGGGTGAACGTGCATGTATAAATTCATGAAATGCATATAAAATACGTTAATAAAATCTCTCGGTACGTCATAAGACCATTATGCCTCTGACTAATATCATGAAATAAACTTTACCAACTTACGTATTTTTGAGACCCATGAACAGACGATAGATAATAAGACATATGGAAATTCAAGAACATAGACATCTCTAATATTTCTATGAATAGATTTACTTATGAAATTTGCGCATTTTCTTGTTTCATTCGTGTCGTATAAATCATGCCAAAAAGAAAGAAGGGATAGCCATAACATACCTGAGTTTCTATTACCTGAGTTTCTATTACCACGGCCTATATGTGAAATTCATTACTGATTTGGTCCTTGCTCAGCAAGGCATTTCTTGCTGTAACCTCTCAATGAGATGTAAAATAGGAATCTATCCCATTTTACTATGCAAAACTGACAAAGGATAACTTAACGTTACTTCCTGAATCCTGTATATAAAGTTGTCTCCTTCAGCCTTCCTAAAATCTTAACTAATCGTAGCATGTTTAATTTCCATGTCTCTTGATTCTTTCAAACTTGATGAAGAAATGAGCTCATTAACATAGTTAGAAATGGCACTCAAATTAAGATGCAAACTCCTACTAAGCTGTGTTTTTAAGAAATGGAAGAACCCCATCACTGCCAAATGCAGAATTGAGAGGGAAGAGAGTAACAAATGGACATGAATTCTAGCAAAACTCAAGAAAAGAACGAAAATCCATGAGAATGGTGGTGAGTGCTGAGCTAGTAGTATTGAGTGAGCACTAACACGTGGTGAAGAAGGCTGATTTGAGGTGTTGTTTTGTTTTGTGGGTATATGGGAAAGCAACACATTGATGAAACCAACTTAGCTTGCAAATTTTCGCTTCTTGTTATGAATGGGGTTTTGTTTTAAGGTTTTAACATTTTGCTTGTGTGATGAAACCAAACAGTTCTCTTACAAAGACACCTATTTGTCAAGACACATGAGTCACAATGGCTTAACTCTTGCTGCCGCGTTCTTATCCAAATTCTTTTTAAATAATTATCAAATACCCGCATAATTAAAAATTATCTCAATTCACTTAAAATACTATTTACTTTTAATATATTTTATACTCTACTATCATAGTTATATGGTACTATATAAAATAAACACATACACTTATCTATATAAAAAAAATCATATATTTTTTTAACTTTTAATTTTCCTAATCTCATATAAAGAGTATAAATTCTCGTACGCTTAATTCTTAAAATGGTAAAAAGATAACCTTCTTTTCTTGTAAAAAAATAATTTATATTAAAATAATAAACTTTGTAATTAGTTTACTTCCATTTTTTTCTATAACATGTGTAGCTACTAATCTAATAAAATTTTTGATCTAGTGGGTTAGGTACATTCCTAATAATCCAAATGGGACCTTGGCCGAGAGCAGCAACAATGAAAGCATTTATTTTTCATCCTTCTTTATAATAAAGAATCAGTTTTTCTTGATTAACACTAAAAAAACGTAGTTCCTTTTTGTTCTCGTGTTCTTTTTGTATATATGAAATGCCAATTATCTAATGAAAATCATTCATGATCAATGTAGGCCTAGATGTTGGAGGAGTGAAGCCAAATTTGGGATCTACTAAAAAAAATCTTATTAATAAACTTTCTTATATTAAGGGTATAATTTACCATATCCGAAAGTAGTAATAATGATAACTATCAAAAATTATACTTATAAAATTTTTACTAAAATACTCCACTTAAAAGAAAATACCACACTAACATACTATCTAACGATATTAAGGTCGTAAACTTATAGGGTCTCACAGGAATAATGTCTTAAACCCTCTATAACCTCCTAATAGACATAATCTCTTCTAACTCATATAGATTACTATGACTCATCCTAATATTAAAATATGGGATGTAATATTGAGTATGTCGCGAGATGTCTAAATTGCCACCAGGTTAAGCATGAGCATCAAAGGTCAGGTGGCGTACTCCAGCAGATGTTTATAACGGAGTGGAAATGGGAGCGCATCAATATGGTCTTTGTAGCTAGGTTTCCACGAACGTTGAGGATGTTTGATGTTGTTTGGGTCATTGTCGATAGGCTGACCAAGTCGGCACACTTTATTCCGCTGGTGACTATGTACTCTTCGGAGAGATTGGCACAAATTTACATTTACAAGATTGTCTGATTGCATGGTGTGCCTATTTCCATCATATCAGATAGAGGACCTAGTTCACTTCGCTTTTTTGGAGAGTAGTACAGAGCGAGTTGGGCACTCGAGTAGAGCTCAGCACAACCTTTCATCCGCATACGGAGCGGACAATTCATATTTTGGAGGATATGCTCATAGCGTGTGTGATGGACTTCAAAGGGAAATGGGATCGATTCTTTCCTTTGGCCAAGTTTTCTTATAATAATAATTATCAATCCAGTATCGAGATGGCTCCATTTGAGGCTTTATACTATCGGCGATGTCATTCTCCTATCGGATAGTTTGAGCCCGGTGAGGCTAGGTTATATGACACTGATTTAGTGAAGGATGCCTTGTAGAAGGTAAAGTTGATTCAGGAGCGACTTCACATAGCACAGTCCAGACATAAGAGTTATGCTAATCAGAAAGCACGTGGTTTATCATTTATTGTGGGCGAGCAGGTTCTCTTGAATGTATCACCGATGAAGGGTATCATGAGGTTCAGAAAGAAGGGCAAGATTTGTCCGAGATTTATTGGCCCATTTGAGTTTTTGAGGCAAGTTGGTCGGTTTCTTATGAGTTTTCTTTTCCTCTAATTCTATCGGGAGTTCATCCGGTCTTCCACATATCTATGCTCCGAAAGTACCATGCCAACGGCCGCATGTATTGGATTACATCATGGTTCAGCTAGATGAGATCTTGGTTATGAGGAGGAGCTAGTTGCCATTATTGACAGGCAGGTTCGCTAGGTTAGTTCTAAAAAGATTATTGCGGTAAAGGTCTAGTTGAGGGGTCAACCAATCGAGAAAGCGACTTGGGAGACCGAGGAGGACATGAGGAGCAGATATCCACACTTATTAAGAGGTGGAGAATGTAATGCCCGACTAGTCATTGTGTTTTTAGGTCCCATTCCTCTAATTAAGACTCCCCGTATGGGCTTTCACTTTTTTATGACTGGGAGGGATGGTGTCTTAAGTTTGAAAGTGTTCGATTTATAATCAGAACACTTAGTTCCTTAATAATGGTCAGGCCAAGTTTGACTTGAGACAACATTTTTAGTAAAAAACTTCAGAACTGGGATTTGATAGTTCCAATAGGTTTGTATGATGATTTACTTGGGCATGTGTTCGGATCGACATTGGGGTGATCCGGGATCGTTTCGATGCTTAATGTTGAAAGTTGGCACATTGAAGATTTTCTAGTTCTTTAAATTTGGTTTGGAGTAGACTTTGGTGTTATCGAGGTCCGTTTTGGATTCCGAGCCTCTAAATAGGTCTGTATGGTGATTTATGACTTGTACGCAAAATTTTGTATAGTTCTGAGTTGTCTAAGTATGATTCGACACATTCAGAGCTATTTGAAAGTTTGAAGTTCATAAGTTGATTCAATTTGTGATGGGGTGCGATTCTTAGTTTCAATGTTGTTTTACACATTCCAAGGGTTCGAGCAGGTCCTTATTATGTTTATGGAGTTGTTGGTGCAGTTGAACGGGGTCCGAGTGTCTTTCGGACTCCCTGCATTACAGGTTCTCGTTTCCTTCTTCGCGAACGCGGAGGTTCTCACATTCACGATGAAGGATTTGGGCAGTGGGGTGATTTTTTCTTCTCGTTCGCGATCAGGCGGTGGCGTTCGCGATTTGAGTCCTGAGGCCTACGAATTCGTGAAGGCCCTCACGCGTTTGCATAGAAGAAAAAGACCTGGGAGAGGTCAGTACCCATTATCCTTCGCGTTTGCGAATGTCTAACCGCGTCCGTGATGCTCAGGATGGGAAAGAATTTGCGGTCGCGAGATTGCCCCCACGTTCTCCATGAAGGGTTTCTGGGCATGTGCAAGCTTTGCCTTCGCGATCATGAACAATGATCGCTAGGCAATGTCTTGATTAAAGTCGGACTTAGGCTTATCTTTCCCATTTCTCATTGTGTTGGCAGAATTTGGAGCTTCTTGGAGAGGGGTTTTCATCAAGTTCTATAAGGTAAGTAATTCCTGCCTAATGTAAGTTAAATACATAGATTATTGGTAGATTTTAACATGTTCAATGTGGAAATTTAGGAGTTTGTTGGAAAACCTAGGTTTTGATTAAAATGGGATTATATCACGAAAATGATTATGTAGTTGAGTATAAATTATTTATTTGTGTTCGTGAGGTTCTGAGTAACATTTATTTACGAAAATTTACAGAATCGGGGCACATATGCCTGGGGTGAATTTTAGGAATCTTCCAATTTGGTTGGGTAATTACTCTAATAGTTAATTATGAACTTTTGAGCAAATATTAATTAGTTTGTACAACCTTTGGATAGTTTCAAGTTGCTCGGCATCCACTTGAAGCTTTAAGTGTGATTTGTGGATCAAGATGTGGATCTGGAAATGAGGTAAGTCTCTTGCCTAACTATGTAAGAGGGAATTGACCCATAGATGTTTAAATTATTATTTTCTACTAATTATTGGTGCTACGTACGCACGAAGTGACGAGAGTGTGTACGTAGCTAATATTCATGTTATGTCCGGGTAGACACAAGACTTTATCAAGCAGTACTTTCACTATGTGAACTCAACTTGTTAGTTAAATTACTTGTAATAAGTAAATCTTGATTAAATATTATCTTACACCGAGCTTCGTTACTTAGAGATTTGGCAGAATGATTAATTATTGATGGAAAATTCATATTCCTTTATGGGATTACGTTAGGTTGTATACACGAAATTCGTAGTCCGAAGAGTTTCCCTATTCATCTGGATCGGGCCGAATGCATCAGTAATATTTATATATGATGTGATGCATACCTGGATCGGGATGTACAACCTCGGTAGTGTACGTGCACGATTGCTACGGATCGGGATGTACGACCTCGGCATAACTCGTGCGTATTGTCGCTAGGAGTCCGATTATACTCGATATACCCTTCATGACCTGAGAAGCTGCAATTACTTGTTGGCCTTTACTTGTTGAGATAAGCATGTGATATTTGGCGACGTTTAACTTGTAATTTGTTAAAGAATCACTTAATTATTGTCTCTTATTCCATTATTTCCATTGTATTTCATGTCTATTTATAATACATGCACTCTAGGTATATTGACCACTAGTAAGTGTCAATGTCGATCCCTCGTCACTTTTTCTTCGAGATTAGACTAGATACTTACTGGGTACATATTGCTTATGTACTCACGCTACACTTCCGCACAAATTGTGCAGGTTCTAAGGCAGATACATCTGGTGTTCGTATAGGCGTGCATCCGCATTACCCGGTGGCTTAGTTGTGAACAACTCCCCATGTTCTGTTCTGCAGCACCGGGAGCCTCCTCTTGTTGTATTTATTATTTATGACTATTCTGTTTCAGATAGTAGTTGTAGAGAATTTTATATATCCTACTAGATGCTCATGCACTTGTGATACCGATTTTTGGGGATTTCTAGTAGATATTCATGAATTTTGTCTATTAATTTCACTACTTCACCCTTATGTTTATTTTTATGCTTTATATTACTATGGTCACTTATCCTTAGTTCTTTATTAAATAAAAATCAATGTCTTTTAAAATACTGAAATGAACAATTAAATGGATAGTTCGCCATTGGCTTGCCTAGCAGCGACGTTGGGCGCCATCATGGCCTATAGTGAGAATTGGGTCGTGACAGCTTGGTATCAAGCACTAGGTTCACATAGGTGTCACAAGTCATGAGCGGGCCTAATAGAGTCTTGCGGATCGTCTGGGCTCTCTTATGCTCTTTCAAGAAGCATATGAGGAGCTTCTTCATAGTTTCATCATAAAAATTCTATATGTAGAGGTCAAAGGTAGTGGCCTCTGAGTTTTTGAGCATTGTCCGATGGGATGGGTCGTTCCCATCAACAGTCGAAGGTAAAACTCTTTGCTACTTTCCCCTCTGTATTCCTCTTATTTCACCCGCTTTGCTAGAATCACACAACTATCGTCGTCTTCCACTACCTAATTTGAATTCTGTTGATCCTTAAGGCATTGAATTCCACTATAAAAAGAGGGCTTTAATGATCTCAACAACAAGCAGAAACATCGACCTAACTATAGAAATATAGGTTACTAACTTATATTTCTAAGTAGAAAAATCAAAGTTAGGGATCCCTAACTAGGTTTTGATTTCTATCTAACACGAACTAAAGTTTGAGTTTTGGTTCTTAAACGGCTAAGAAAGACTCTCGTTTAGTTTGCTGCTCCAAAGAAGGTTAGTGAGACTTGACCTCTCTTCTCTTTCAAACCATCTAATTAAAATCGTGATTATTCTGTTGTTTTCTATTATTTATGTTAAGTTTAGTTAGTTGTCTTTATGTGTTTGTCATTAGTTCATGATTGATTGTCAAACATTAGAGTTATAAGCTTCTTTAACAATCTGAAATCAGAATCATGTACTAATCGATTATTTTGGTAATCTTAATGAATATGTCTTTGAGTAATCTATGCATTGCTAAGTTTCTGTGATTAACAAAGAACTTTAAATGATTCGATGTGGTTATCTTGACTTTAGACCTCCTTGATGTTCTACTGCAACTCTCATGTATGCTATACTAGTTTGTGTTAGTGTTATTTACATTTTGGACTGATTCACCTGATAAACTAGCCTAAATGGATATGAATCTTTAAGAATGAAGACAAGAGTGTCACCTTAGTTTGGGTACATCATCTCATAACATTTAAACCAATTTCTTCTTTCTAATATGCTTCTGTGATTCTGTTGACTCTTGGAAGATCATTAATCTTCTGTTAAACCTCATGGATGTGTGGTCATATCTGGGATCTTACTATATAAGCATGTCCTAAACTAACTAGATCCTTGTACTTACCCTTGTGTGTATTCTAATAGCTGTTATACATTTAGCCTGAGTTATGAAACTTGGTTAAGATATGTCTATGGTGTTTGAGTTTCATCTGTTGTGTTAGAGTGTTAAATTAAGCTTCATCATGACTAAGTTTCCATCCTTAACCTGTATAACAAATCTTAAATACAATTCTTTTTCATGTCTTTTCTAAAACTTATACATAGTGATACTGTTAGTTTGTTGTAACCCTGTCAGAATGTCCTATGTATGTGCTCTCTTGGATACCTTGCACTTATCATGTTCTTAAACTACTCTTCATGCCTCTCATGTTCATGTATACACCTTCATTATCCCTGAACTTCACCAAGTTCACCTAAATGAACTAGGCTTGACTTATGAATCTAAGATGAATCTTCAGCTATTACCTGTTCTGTTTGAGTAGAATAATATTCTTTAATTCCCAATGAGGTTGGTATGAATATGAAGTTAAGAAATTTTAGAAGAATGAAATCATGCCATGAAATTGACCTATTTACTTGCATCTTTGTTAACATCCTTTAAAGATTCCAGTTGAAGATGTTAACTTTTGTATCTAATAGAAGTTTGAAACTTAGTCTAGGGATGAACTCATGAACATAGGTTGTTAAGATAATGTGATTATGAATTGAGATTTCTGAATTATGAACCTTCCCTACTATTAAGTTATATGATTTAGTTGTTTGGGTTTCTAAAGTGACCTGCTAGTGATCTTTTCCCCTTTGTGTGCCTGTAACTGGTTTCTTTGAGCACACCTGAACAGTACAACATCCGCAGTGCATCATATACATGTGTTTGGTGTTGTGGTTAAAAGAATGTGATTAGCTGTCTTAAGATCAATATGATATTTTGTATAGGTGCTGTGAGAAATGTACTTCTCCTTGTGTATTGTTATTACAGTTGTACCGGAACTTACAATGAGGTCACCATTAGCATTTAAGCGTATAGGGAAGAGTAAGTGTGAGTGGTTAAGGATACTTAGGAGTAAAGTTTAGTTTATGGTTGAGATACTCCCTAACACAAGCACTGCTCAGGGTCCTTGAGACCTTTGTGAAATTTGAAATGCCAGAGATCCAAAGGGTGTCTTGGCCTTGAATGAAATTTAAACTTAAGCCTTTAATTATTGACATTTGCTAATCTCTTTAGGTTAAGTGTTGAATGAAAGTAAAGGTTTCACTGTAAATTGCTTTACTTTGTTTGACTTCACATTAATTTCATTTGTATTCCTAATTGCTAATGATTGTAATAATTTTGTCTTAGGCCTATACTGATGTTACTTGTGTTTAAATATTATATTGGGCCATATATCTAATTACTTTATTCTCCTTTTTTACACATCTGACTAAAGTGGACTTTCGAGTTCTCACAGAACTCAGGCCCAAGTTCTAGCATGAACTTCGAGTCGTCTGAAGCTGCTGCTGCTTGTTTTCCTGTATGCTAGGCCTAATTTGTAAAAATTGCATGGGGCGTCCTATTTGGTCGTCCCCATTTAACCTATATCCATTTTTTTTAAAAGTTTTAATTTATACCCACTTTTTAAACAACTTCAACCCCCTTTCTCCTCCTCCTTCTCCTCCTCAAAGTTCGCCAATTACAAACAAAAACTTCAGCTCTAGAGCCGAAGTTCGTTAGTTACAAACAAAAACTTCAGCTCTAGAGCTGAAGTTCGACAGTTACAAAATATAAACTTCAGCTCTAGCCAGTTACAAAACAAAAACTTCAGCTCTAGAGCTGAAGTTCGACAGTTACAAAATATAAACTTCAGCTCTAGCCAGTTACAAAACAAAAACTTCAGCTCTAGAGCTGAAGTTCACCAGTTACAAAAACAAAAACTTCAACACAAAACAAAAACTTTAGCTCTAGAGCTGAATTTCGCCAATTACAAATACAAAAACCTCAGCAATTACAAACAAAAACTTCAGCAAATAGAGAACAAAACTTCAGCTACAATGCTTAAGTTCAGCAATTTCAGCACACTTGCTACTTCAGTCCCGTCTACTAGAATGCTGAAATTTTGCGTGATTGCCTTTGCTACTTCTGCCCGTATGCTGAAGTTACGCGAAAAAGTAGGTACGCTTGCAATTTTTTTTTGCAAAGCATGCACAAGTTAAAACGTGACTCAAAAATCAGGTATAGATGCAAATGCCCCGCCTAATTTCCTTCGGGCCCAAACCATGAGCCCATTTCCTTTCCATCATTGCTCTTATAAGTTTTGCTGCTCTTTTTATATGTATACAACACTGATGACATTTGAATGTTTTCTTTTATCTCTTTGAGTTACCTTAACAACCTAGGCAAGCCTAAAAAACGTAGGCAAAAAAAAAAGTACTGCATCTTAGTAGTAAATAATTTTAATTGTTAATCACTTCTATTATTCAGCTTCCATTCTTATTCTTACTAAAAAATTCATGCAGTTTTATTAACTAAGACAGATTTGCAAAGTCGACAGTCTCTCTGTCTAATACCAAAAAACCATCAAAAAGTGATTTCCACGGTCGAGCTTTTTTACAAAATCAAACAAACGTTGTTGCAGAATCAAAGGTATTCAAACGATTTCATCAATTTTCAAGGTATATCTAACCATTTCTCTAGTAGTCCTTAATTCACGAATATAGCACACTTTGTTTCGAAAGTCAAATGTTTTAAAATTAACCCCATTTTATTAATAAGTATAAGTGTTATAAATCTGTTTTTTTTTACTAAACACGTTCAATTGTATAGACATTTTCAAAGGCTTTTCTTTTAAATAAAACTTACACTTTTTCAAGGAATATATACTACTTCTCTTTCAAAAGATAAGTTTTAAAATTTTCAAAGGCTTTTCTTTTAACTAAAACCTACACTTTTTCAAGGAATATATACTACTTCACTTTCAAAAGATAAGTTTTAAAACATAACATAAAGTAAGCCATACACTTTTAAGTAAGATATAGACATTCAAATTCCTCAAACCTAGTCTAAATCCTATGTAGCTGCCTTAGGTAGATTCTAGGGGGTGCCTAACCCCTTCACTCTAGAACAACAAGAACCCTTACCAAATATCATTGGTTAGCAAACTATTAGGATAATGATCTTAACAATTGAATAGGTACCCTAGTATACCTTTAAATATTAGGTGGCGACTCTCTTTTATCATCAACAGGGAAACCACTAGTTGAATCTTGTTTTGACTCGTACAAAATAGGGTGCAACACCATGGCGACTCTGCTGGGGAATACACTCAGGTTCTGACCTTAGCATATTTAGACTAGACTTAGAATTTAGGAGCGTTTGATTATATGTTGCTTAAAATGTGCTTAATTTTCAAATATGTGTTTACCTGCCTTACTTGTTCATCATATACTTACCTGCCTTACTTGTTCATCATATACTTATATGCCTGCTTTAGTGTTATTACTGTTATACCAAGATTTGATATCGTTTTATATATACCGTCATAACACTCTTTCCTATCAAGTCTTGGCGTACACTATCACACACAATGGCACACAAGGGTTGTCTTTTACACCCCCTCCGAACATTCTTTTCAAAATTCTTTAGTTTCAGAGAATGGTTTTGTCAGGTCAACTGACATAACGTCTCGCAATATTCAATCCAACTCCAAGAATTAGGAAACACTCTACTCTAGGAAACATAAGTCATATTGCATAGACCTTATATTATATGTATATGGTGTATGGAAAACGATTATGGCATTATATATGCATCAACCCTGATCAGCTGGTATACGTTGATGATTTCGCCCACAGAGGCCGAGATGATATGATGGGATGCCCTCAGAGGCTTGATGATGTTATGTACTCATATACCTATGCATGGTATGACATTTACACGCATATGCATGACATTATAAATGTTTCACAATTCACAGAGATATTCAGACTTACATATTGCTTTACATCATGTTTCTTTCTTGCCTTACATACTTAATACTTTATTTGTACTAACGTCCCTTTTGCCTGGGGACGTTGCGTTTCATGCCTACAGGTCGCGATAGACAGGTTGACAGTCCTCCAAGTAGGCTATCAACTCAGCGGAAGGTGTTGGTGTACTCCATTTGCTCCGGAGTTGCCTATTTGGTCAATATGATTTGGACATGTATTGATTGGCATGGTGGGACCCTGTCCCGACCTTTATGACGTTTATGTACTCTTAGAGGCTTGTAGATAGATGTCATTTATATTTTCTGAGTGTACAAATGATCATGTCGGCTTTATAGTCATGTATGTCACGTGTATAAGTTTTTATATCATGTTGGGTCGTCCTATGTCTAGTATTCCCTTATGTTTTATTTCAGATATCTCATGATGGCCCTTCTGGCACATTTACCTATGACGGTATGATAAGAAATATATTTTATGTTGGTACTCGATTGAGTAAGGCACCGAGTGCTCGTCGCGGCTCTCCGATTTCGGTCGTGACAACTATGCACTATTAAAGGAAGAATGCGGTAAAAAGGCGAGATGGGTTAGATTGCATTTATTTAGATCCTACATATATGTTATGATTGTAGAACATTACGCAAGAATGATGCCGTGGAGAGGCATTAAGGGTTCTTGGTCAGGATGTTACTAATAAAGAAGTGTGAATGGGAACTTGATACATTAGGAGACAATGCGAAAGGTAGGTTAAGACAAAAGACATGACCTAAAATAGGTTACACAGAATATAAATATGAGCATGGACTGACGAGTAGTTAGTAGTTGATACAGTAAGAGCCTAGTTATGGCTGGACAAGAGGTCTCAGATAAATCAGCAGATCATGCAAGATAAATATAGTGAAACCCGACCTAGGAAATTCAGTCTCGCAGATACGATATCGTAATCCTTAAGAAATATTCAGATAGGAGTTGAGGTAGTTGTACTTGCCATAAAAGTGTTACGGAATAAAAGAGAGTGCCACAGGGGAGACAAAAAAATTGAGTTCAGAAGTAACCCTATGAGAACAAGGGCACAGAGGTATGTAACTAAGGATATTTATAGGTGAGTAAGAACATCAAAAATTCCGCCGGGTATATGATGTGATAAGATCATGGCTTTACAGATGTTAGAGGGTCTCCCCTAAGTGCTACAATGAAAGACTAGCTGACGAAATAAGGAAGAAGACTTCAACATAAGCATAGTATCCTAAAGAAGAAATGGTCTTGTAACAATAGTCTCACTACAACATTGTATGCACTCCATAATAAAGTGGAACCTATAGTGACAAATGAGTGGGAAGTAAAATCGAAAGTAACATTGAAGATCATATGAGCTGCACGAAATTCCAATATATGTAGGCACTAAGATAAGCTAAGTATTCATGCAACAAGTGCCGGAACGACTAGGTAAAGTAATTATTTACGTTTAAAGATAACTGAGAAAGTGCAAAAGAAATTATTCGATCTATGACCCAGAGTTAGTTACATTTTGACCGCACTTAACATTTCAGAGTATTATTCACGCAGCATATATGTTGACATCGATACAGTTATAGGATACTCCTGTATAAGTTGAAAGAAAGAATCGAGTACACGTCAAAGACAAAAGCTTGAATTGTTAGAAGGTTATATCATGGATTTTCCGTAGCATTCACAAAAGGAAAAAATAATAACTAATACCCTGAGCCGCAGATCAGAAGATAGTGTGAGCCTACTTAAGGGTTGAGATAGAATAGAAAACTAAAGAGCTACATCAGCTAAGTGAATCACGAGTCTGATTATTAGACCCCGATGCGTATAGAAATCAAGATTCATGAATCAATCTTAACATTAGAGGTATAAGAGAGATAGTGCAGCAGACAACTTCTATAATGGCTCTATGATAAAGACAATTAGGAGAGTACCGGCCTCATAAGAAGTCAGTATGAAGCTCTCGCCGGATTGTTTATGCACTAGAGGTGAAAGTATTATACACTACTGGAAAATTGATCTGTGGTAACGCTTGAAAAACCGTTCCCATAGACTGTCAAACCGTTGCCATAGGGATATTGGAACGGTTTATAGCCCGTTACATCAGCATGCGTGCCCATAGGTCTATTGGAACAGTTCTTGCAATGGTTTGCATCGTCGTGACTATAGATACGTTTATCGCAATGGTTTACCCTTTCCTTGTTGGAACAATTATTTTTTTCAACTGGAACGATTTAAAACTGTTACTATATTATTTATACAACGGTTCTTTACCGTTACCATATTATTTAAAGCAACACTTATGTAAGCTATTTCTACGGTTAGGGGTGTTCATGGTTCGGTTTGGATCGATTTTTCCCTAAAAGTAAATCAAACCAAGTAAGTCGGTTTTTCAAATATTAGAACCAAACCAAACCAATTAAGTCGGTTTTTTCTAGATTCGGTTTATGTCGGTTTTTCGGTTTTTTCGGTTATTTGTCGGTTATTTCTTAAATATAAGACATACACTACCAAACACATATTCCGGCGACCATATTTTTTATGTAACACTATCAAATCAATTGCCATTTGAGAAATCTATTATTTACTAAAATATATTAATGATAATTGAATCAAATAGTGATGAATAATTTAAGGACTCAATTAAAAATATTTTGTTTTAACATGAAATGGATTCTTACACTTAACAAAAGAAAACTACTAATAAAACTAGAATATAAAGGTAAAGAGTTGTACTAAAAGTGCAAACAATTAATATTCACCATAAATTTTTTGAAACTTTGTATAAAAATATACATATATATAGGTGTAATAATAAAGTTGAAATAGATATTCCTATAGTCGGTTTGGTTTGGTTATTTTTTGATTAAAACCAAAACCAAACCAAATTTGATCGGTTTTTAAAATTCAAAACCAAAACCAAACCAAACCAAACCAAAAAGTATCAATTTTTTTGGTCGGTTTGGTTTGGTTTTCGGTTTGGTTTGGTTTTTCGGGTTTTTATGAACACCCCTAGCTACGGTTATGTTAGATATAACAACGGTTTTTTAAGCTATCGTAACAGTTATAATTGGATTTGAAACGGTTTATAGATCATTTTCGAACAGTTTATAGGACCTATTGCAACAATTTACATTATCTACAGGAATGTTATTTGTGTCCTATTGCAACGGTTCTGGTAGGCCATTGTATCACTTTAGTTAAAACTAAAATATAGCACCAGTTATAAATAAATATTTATATATATAACAAATTATAATAACACTAAAATTTAAATACATCATAAAATGAAACTATTAATAATATAAAATTATCCATCAAGCAAATAATATCCATAAAGCAATTGTTCTACCCCATGAGTGCATACGTTTAGTAAATTTCAAGAGAGTAAATAAGTTTCAAACAATGTTGATAACAAAAGATTCCTAAAACATTCATCTATAAGAATTTAAAATTCATCTCAAGTAAGGTCTAGTTCTTCATTGTCTTCATCATTCATTTCTTGATCTACTCCACCTACAAAAGAGGATAAATAGAGTTATTACCCTTTAAGAGAATCATGTCTAAGAATACTCATAGCACAAATTGCCATGAAAAAAGAAAAGAATATGAAAACTCCAGAACAAACAATAGTAGTTGCAAAACAAAAAGAAACTACAAAAGAAGTTCAAGCCTTCCAAGTTGGCCATAAGATGCCAAGACATGACCAACAACAAAATTACAGTAGATCATATTAGTTTAATAGTTGAAGGATTTAACGTATATTAGAAATGTATAACATTTTCGCTAGTTTTTTATTTTTCAACTGATTTAGATGATTTTGCCAGGTTTTGACAGCAATAGGAAACTTCTGCATATGTTCCATTCTGGTTGGAATTATCATAGAGATATTGGTGATGTACCCGATTCAGCACAGAAAGTACAGAGATGGAATTGATAATCTGCTTGTTCTTCTCATTGGAGGAAATCCAATAGCTAGCCATGCCTACTGTATTATCAGTGTCACGACCCCAAATCAAAACACGTTGTGAGGGCGCCTATCGTGAAACTAGGCTAGCCATCTAACACAAATGAAAATAACATTTCCCGTTTTACATATATATTCTCGTATTCTATTAAGGATTCTCTTTTAAAGACAAGTTCAGCAATAACAATAACAAAACCGATCGAATCTAAAACCACCCCAGACATCTGGAGTCAACTTTCATGAGCATCTAAAGCAGTAAATACACCGTATAATAATGTGACTTTATTAATACAAGTTCAGAAAGTACGAAAAGTCTATGAAATAGAAAAGGAAAGAAGGCAAGATGTGGACGTTGAGCAGCTACCTCTATCCTTAATCAACTCCAAGTCAAGTGAGAAGTCAACTAGCGCGCTGGCCCAGTACCTGTATCTGCACACAAGGTGTAGAGAGTAACGTGAGTACGCCAACTCAGTAAGTAACCAACGTAACTAAAGACTTGAGTGCAATAACGAGCATTTAAAAGTGGTAATTTCATAAAAAAACATGTGCCAATGGAAGAAAATAGAGTAAATCAAAAGACTACATTTACTTTGCAAACTCCAGTTTTTCCCATTTAAACTTGCATAAAAAATTAACTCGACGTTTATTAAGGGGACTCAGTGTAAAATGAGTGAAAAATAATGATCTCACAACTTATAGCCTCCCGGGTACAGTATCACTCATAAATAAGGTCTCTCAGTCACTCGTGACTCCACTAGCATAGTCAATGCTCACACTCAGCACTCTCACTCAACAAGTACCATGAATACACATAACCGATGCGGCGTGCACCCTGATCCACATAACATACGCTGCGGCGTGCAACCCAATCCAAATAATAGTCGCCTGCGCCCACTGATGTGTAAAGCTTCTGGAGGGGCTCCTACAGCCCAAGCGCTATATTGCTGCGGTGTGCAGCTCGATCCAATATATATATAATTTGCTGCGGCGTGCAGCCTGATCCATATAATATCTGCTTCGGCGTGCAGCCCGTTCCATAACTATCCTCACAAACTCGGCTCTCGGCCCCACTCAGTCATCCTCACAAGCCACTCGGGAAACTCATCTCAACTCACGGGACTCGGCCCAAAGTACCTCACAGTATTCTTAAACAGTGTGATAACAATAACATGTATAAAGCATGACTGAGTTCATAAAATTCTATCAAAATAGTGTGAGAATAGTAGGAAAATACCCCTGAGGGTCTAAACATGTCGGCACAAGGCCCCAAACATGGCATATAGCCCAGAATAAAGTATAATTCTCTAAAATACAAGATATCATAAGGTTTCAAATCAAACACGCGGCTTAGTAGTCGCTACGGGACGGACCAAGTCATAATCCCTATCGGTGCACGCCCACACGCTCGTCACCTAGCATGTGCGTCACCTCACTTATCAAAACAATACGAAATACCGAGGTTTCATACCCTCAGGTCTAGAGTTACAATCATTACTTACCTCAAACCGACCCGAAAACTACTCTGCGATGCTCTTGCCTCTCGAATCGGCTCCCAAATGCTCCGAGTCTATCAAAATTAGATTAATAATATCAAAATATTCTAAGGAAACGAAATCCATTCGAAAATTATCACAATTAGGCACAATTCCCGAAATTGGCCAAACCCGACCCCCGGGCCCACGTCTCGGAATTCGATAAAAATCACAAAACCGGAATCCTTATCCTCCCACGAGTTTATACATACCAAGAACATTAAAATCGGACCACAATTTCCCCTTCAATTCCTCATTAAAGTCTCCAATTTCCGATGCCTTAACTCCCCCAATTTTGGGTTTAAATCCCACTAATTTTAGGTTTAATCACTTAGAAATCAACATAGAATCGAGTTATGAAGTCAAAATTCTTACCTCTAAGCGTTTCCCCTTTGATTCCCTCTTTAATCTCCCTCAAAAGCTTCAAAAATCGCTCAACAATGGTGAAAAATTGCCAAGGGTCGCGGACATGGCCTTTTAAATACATTGCCCAGTTCCTTATATGCGAACGCGTCTGCTTCCACGCGTTCGTGTAGACCAACTCAACAGCCCCTCTGTCTAACCCTTCGCGGACGCGCCTACTGCCATGCGAATAAGGAGCTTATCCTGCTCATACCTACGCGAACGTGGACCCCATCTCGTGAATGCGTAGGCCAAATCCATGGGGTCCTCCAACAGCCCACCAAACTACGCGGACACAACCCTCTAAGCGCGAATGCATAAAGTATCACCTCCAAACTTCCGCGTTCGCACACAGCCCTTCGCGAACATATAGCAAAAAATGTCCCACCTCCACAAATCACTCTACGTGAACGCGGGACATCCTCCGCGAACGCATAGAGGAAATTTTTGCACCAAGAACTCCCGCAAAACAGCTATCCTAAAAATCCAAAAATAGATCAAAAACCACCCAAAACACATTCGATTGACCTGAAAATTTGCGCACGTATCCAAAATGACACTACGAACCTGCTCCAACTGTCGGAATTCCATTCCGACCCCGATAGCCTATTTTCCACCGCTGACCGAAAATCGCCAAAATCTCAATTTCGCCATTTCAAGCCTAATTCTACTCCGGGCATACAAACCACATTCCGAATACACTCCTAAGACCCAAATCACCTCACAAAGCTATCCGAGCCATAAAATCTACATTCGAGATTGTTTACCAATAAGTCAACTTCCAGTTGACTTTTTCAACTATTAAGCTAATTTAGGAGACTAAGTGTCTCAATTCTCACCATGACCACTCCGAACCCAAACCAACCGACCCAACACATCATAATTAGGTTAATTAACACATAACAAAGCTGAAACAGGGGAAACATGGCTAATCTTACGGAACGACCGACCGGATCGTTACAATCAGTTACTATATCAATTGGATCCCACAAGTAGTAGGAGCCATAGTACTATTATTAGCACTAATATTTCTAAACTGATGGTATTGGATCCCCATCTTTCACCACAAAGTTTTAGGAAGTAAAAAACTCAAGATTTTGTTATATAAACTTAGCTTATTCGTTTTCCACCTGACCGTTATCAAAACCAAACACCATGTTGCTTCTGTTAATAACAACCAGAGATATACAATTTTTACATGAATAAACATAAGAGTCATATTATCCAGGAACTACGGATGGGATGATAACCGAAGGAAAGACGGTGAGACATTTGATTCTGGAATCAAAGAAATAGGGTATCCACAACCTTGGTACCATATCCTAGAATCTATAGCACTGGAAAAAAGCACAACTATTTGTGTATCTGGTTAGTTAGTCAAATTTCAAAATTATTTATCACCTAGAACTTGGTAACACCTCAGATAGTTACCCAACTTATATGAGCTCTCCAGAAGAGAGTCAATTAACTACTCATGCATTTAGTATTTACTTGGTCCCATATGAAAATGTGCAAAATCGTACCAAAGGGAGAAAGGGGAGGAAGAAACCAGGAGCACTCGAACATAAAGACACATCATATGCTACTCATAAAGAATGAACATTTTCATTTAAAATAAGGCCCTTGATATGCACAAAATCAGTCAGCTGTTGTTCACTGCTGCACATTAGCAGGAAAAAGTGACTGGCAGTGACAGCCACATAACCTTCCATTTTCATGAGGAAAAGATCTAGAACAACTTTTGATATTTAACCATCGGATTTGGCTCACATATATGTTTGATAGCAACCTTGTCCATGCATTATGATATTTGGATAGTATATAGCATAAAAATGACCAAGAATCTAAAGAAGACAATATATAGCATAAAATTCAACCAACATAGAAACGGAAGCTGTTATAAAAGAAGTTGGATACCAATAATACCGAAATAGGCACATCTATAAGAAGAAAAAAGGATATTACCATATCCACTATGGCTTGAACCAAAGCAAAATCCCAACCAAGGAAGGAGGAGAAGAAGAAGAAATAGAAGAAGATGTGTAACATTTGGTACGTACTGACCTTGATTGTTACTACCAACAGATGGTCGATTGTTTAGTTGAACAACAACTTGTTGTGCAGAGGAAGCTTCTACAGGTGAACGTGCACTGAACCTTAACATGTCAGGATCAAGTCGCAAATCTGGGTTCAGACGCTGAAGTCGTGCGATACTGTTCATTGTAATATTTTGTCCCATAGCATCCTTTTGTTCGTTCAATTTTTCATGCATTCTTTGTTGCATCCTCTCTTCCATTTTCTCCACTTTCTGCTGCATCCTCTCATCAGTAGCATCTAAAGAAGATCCAAGATTCCCTTTTTGACCTTTTAACACAGTCTTGGTAACCCCTCATCCATACAATCTGACGCGACTTAGATGTCCAGGTCCCATGACTGATGCAAAAGCGTCAACTGAATGACTGCCATCTTCACTTTCCTGAGTTGATTGTATTCTCTCCATTTCAGCCTACAAACCAAATGCGAGAGAAAAGAGTTTAAGTAAATAAAATTGAATCAATAATTAAGAACAAATAAATAATCACGACAAACTTCAAATTAGAAATTTCGTACAATTTTACTAATCGTCTTGTCATATGAGCTTTTGTATACTCGGCCAAGTTTTCTTTTTCTTGTAGCCACAAAGATGTCCTTACTTGATAGAGTATCTGAAGTATCGGAGATTTCCTTCTTTTTTTCCTAGTTACATAAAAACCGGTACAAAAATCTTTCCATATAAAGTTAGCAAGTTCATAAATTAAAAAAAATAAGAAAGATAAAACATCAAACTTCGCGAATTAGAGCAAAACGTGTTTTGCCAGCAGTGTGCGAACACTTCAACTTATTTCAATTCTCTATATTGGTTTTGGACATTTTCTCCAAATAAACGAGTCAACCAATGGACAGCAGCTCACAAAGTGCAGAATTTTCAACAGTAGGAATAGCACAACTGAAATAACTGAAGAAAAATCACAAAGTAATCATTGGACAGTCACATATGAAAGGTTCAACAACCTTGTTTCACTTGAAACTGCAGTTGCTTCCTCAATTGCAGGTCAATTTACCTTCAAAATGCATGCCAAACAATTACAGCAAAGCAACCAACCAAACAATTCATTTTAACAAACAGAAACAACTGTTGCCACACTTAGTGCAAATTAAGTAGTGCACAACTGAAGAATTAAGAAGGCAACTGTATAGAAGTTAGATTGTAACCAAAATTGTGCAGAAGCTTGCAAAACTGGTGCAAAAGCTGTAGAATCAGTGCCAACAATCAGCTTTTGAACTGGCAGAAACTTTTTAGTAGCTCAAACAGTGTAGAAATCACACTGAAAACTCCCAAGATTAATCAACCAAGCAGCAACTTCAAACTATAACACCAAACTCAATTTCATTTGATACTCCATGAAACCAGCAGTAGAAATATTCAAACAATGACCTACAACAACTATCAGATTTCAAACCAAAGAATTGGGTCAGGTTCTAAAAGAAACACCACCTCAAATCCCTTTAATCAGATGCTACCTTTAGTCTATGCTTAATTGACAACCTTCAAGGGGATTACAAGCACGCAAAGATGATGGCGTTCCAAGTCAGTTTGGAGCTAATGGCAGCAACTTAATATTTCAGAAACAAATCTGATCAATCTTTCAACCAGCAGTAGCTATGCACTCGATTAAATTCAACAGTCAAAAACTAGTTTTCAATGCAGTAGTAGACACTATCAAATTCAACTAAAAACTTGACGACAAGCTCTCGATCAAAATTCAACAGCAACAAGAAAGAAAAATGAATTTGAGTCTTTGATTCAAGTACTCAAGCTCCAAATGAACATTACCAGATAAGACACATAAGGGAATAATGGCACATAAGAGGCATGTGAGCTGAATAGCTGATCATTTGACCTAGTATGGGTTACCTCCCTACCTGTAGTTTGTTTCATATGCTCATATATTGTGAAGACTAATGTGTAAATAACCAAGCTATTCAGCAATTGGAAAGATGGTTTGCAAGTTTGATGTCACTACTGCATCTAGCTTTCCTTATACCAACACATCATGCCACGTTAGATAACAGTCCACTCAAAATGTTTCAAGTATGTAATCATAATAACAGTGTTGTTATGGTTCACTTACCGAAGACTAGACAAGAGATTCCAGATGTAATCACCTTGTGAGAATCGGAATTCCAATATTTAAGAAGATCCTTAAAGTGAGATTTCGGAACATCTATTGGCCTATTATCCATTCGAAGCTCATAATTCTCATAGGCTTTGAAGTGGTTTCTCTTCAATTGACTCTTATACTTTATCCAAACACTACAAACTGATTCAAAAATCCATTATTTCGCCTCGTCAGGAATGTCATATTTTTCCTACAAATTTAGTGCAATTGGGTTAGTGTAAGAAATAAGAAATATCATCCATGTTTATTGGACATGGGGAACTTCATACCTTGATATATTTCCACATATCATCTTTTGTGTCTAGTTTCCTCCAATTAAATACATTAAGAGGAAAAAAAGTCTCACTCCTTGCCAATGTGCCGAGGAAGCTACCCAACTCTTGTACAACTTCTTTAGTAGGACCCAACGAGTTGATTATACTCATTTAGAATAATTATTTTACGCTCCTTTCTACCATGAACACTTAGCATTTGAGTACCGCCTCATTTTCTTTTTGGCGAGGAGGGGCATGCAATAGTACAAAGCAAAGATAATCATTAATCACTATTTTTATTTAATATTATGATTAAAATTTATATATATTTACCTTGTTCCTCAAATTGTTCAATTGCTTCATGATTGGTAGAATCATCAGATCGTTCATGTACTCCCTGTGATGCAGGAGTGATGGAATTCATATTCGTTTGTTGCACTTGTTCATGTACTACGTGCTGCTGAAGGGGTGAAATTCTGTGGCACTTGTTGCACTTGTTCTTTCAATTGAGATCCTAATTCTGATTGTCGTTCTTCATTTGCATTTGACCTTATATTCAAGACTCTTTTTGTTGTCAACAACGAATAATTTTGTGTCACGACCCCAAACCTAAACTGGCCGTGATGGCACCTATCGTGATACTGGTCTAGCCAATTTACCGAGAATAACATTTAAGATTTCCATTTAATACGTAAGTTATCCAATATTTCATTAAAATTCTGTTTTAAGCATTTCAGAAGAATAAAATAGCCAGATGTCGAAACACAGCCCCAACACCTGGAGTCAATCGTCATGAGCATCTAAGAAGCGATACAATGCGATACTATTTCATACTACAACAAGTATGGAAATAGGTAAAAACTACAGAATAAGAAGGGAAAAGGGCATGCTGCTGACGCCGAATAACTACCTCAAATCCCCGAACGAGCTCCAAAGAGAGTGTGAATCAGCTAGCACTCAGACTGTCACGACCCGAAATCCCACCTTTCAGACCTTGACTGCGTCTAACGTTGAACCCGCTAGACAAGACAACGTGCAAAACACTTTGACATCTATAAAACAACGTAACAGTAATAAAGCCAATTAACTTTCCAACCTCTACTGGAATATCTCAATTTCCTTAACTTTTAACCTTTACCGAACATTTCCAAATCACTTCAAAAGTTTTTACAGTAGAAAAGTAATAATATTCCCAAAACGCATAATGAAATGATAAAGGTAACAATATCGCAAAATCCCAAAACCGGGGTGTCACAACCTCACGGACTAGNACCCCATGTACTGAGTAAGTGCCGAGCCTAACCTCGGCCGAAGTAGTGACGAGGCTAGACTTGACAATAACGATAACCTGTCCTATTCTACAGCAGGTAACAATGATAATACGAGACAAGAGATAAGCGGATACGGGAGCAGTAAAGGGGAAACAAGTGAAGTGAAGCAGTCTAATTGACAGATAGAAGTAAACAAGGGAGGCAATCTAACCAATAACCCACGAAGCAAGTATAAAAATCAGAAAAGTAAACAATGGCACGGCATCACCCTTCGTGCTTTACACTCTTCCTCACTATGCAAAGTAATCAAATATCATGGCACGACATCACCCTTCGTGATTTTACTCTCTTCCTCACAATGCAATGTACAATGTGTCATGGCAGGACATTAACCTTCGTGTTTACAATCAATAAAAGTCATGGCACGACATTTACCTTCGTGCTTATAATCAATATGAATCATG
>ML256132.1:443-47251 GCA_005239495.1 Nicotiana undulata | reverse complement strand
TTATATATATATATATATATATATATATATATATATATATATATAGGGAAAAATTAATAATTTTAATATTATAAATTATTTAAAATGGGTATCATTAATTATTAGTTAAGTGAAAACAAAAAAAATAAAAGTAATAAAAAAACAAAAGTAATAAAAAAAACAAAAAAAAAAACATGGGACCCTAAAAGCCCATAAAGGGCTGTTGGAACCAAAAGGATTGACATCCTTTATACGAAACAAAACAGAGAAACCTTCTGTTGTCGCACGAACAGACCCATGAAACAGAGACATCAAAATCCATCGAACTATTTCACGCAGACAACACAAAAATTCTAGGCTTCTTTACTAATAACTGGTTCTTGAACACAAGTACATAAATTTTTCTATTCTTAACTATCCTACAATATAAGAATTGTATAGTAATTTCTTTCTTTCTCTATATCAACAATAGATTTCATGTTTAGGGGTGAAACTTTAAAATTGATTAACATGTACTGGTTATTGTAGAATCGATTGTTTGACTTGTGTCAATTGGACTGGGGCCTACTTATTGGCTCGAGAAGTTTTGAGGTGAGTTGATATAACCCTTTACCAAAGTGGTTTAACTCACAAAAGTATGCATACAAGGTGTTTGATGAATTGGCTAAAAGAGCGAATATGTACTTAATTGAAGTGAGTGAGTTCCTATTAGCTTAGAATTATTTTAGTTAAAGTTAGATGATTTATTTTGATATATGTGCTTAAATTTTCAGATTTTTTTGTTATTCTTATATGCCATTTTCACGTTAAAAATTCATGAAAAAACAAGAATATTTAGAAATAATTTTGAATGTTTATTTCATTCTTATGCCATACCTTACATTTAAGAATTCTAGAATAAGTATGTTTGAAAGATTTAAACTTGAAAAATAACAAGAAGAAGTTTTAGAAAGAAAAGATTTTTGGGAGTATCCTTTATTCTGAGAAGGGGCCATCGTCCAGGCCGAGGGTCCTGACCAAGGCGTTGACAACCTGAAACTACTTATGCCAAAGTAGGGAGCACACGAGCCGAGGGTCTCGTTGCTGAGAATTCACTTAGCCAGGCTAAGGTATGATACATGAGCGCTGAGAACCATGAAGCGAGTGGCACCTCGTGGAATGGGCCTATTCGATCAGGTTGGGATCGAACCCGTGCCGATCACACAGTGACTAAGACAGAAATATGTCAGGATAGTTGGAACTCCCAAAGTATAAAGAGAAGTATTTTTTTTAAAAAGAAAAGAATTTCTTTTAGAATATTCATAAACTACTATTATGCAATTATTTTAGAATTGTTCTTAGAAGCTTTATGTTTTCTATGCATTTAGATACTTTGCTCGTAATGTGTATTGTATTAAAGTTTCGTCCCCTGTCGTTGAGACTCACTTAGTACAATGAATGGTACTGACGTTCTCTTTTGGGAACCTACGTTGGTCTGCGGTACAATGTAGGAACCGATTTTGCAGGCGACCAGGCTATGGGTTAGGACTTCCCTCTCTTCCAGTGCTATTGGTGAGCTCCACTTTTGTTCGTGGAGTATTTCTTAAAGTCATATTTATCTAGCTATTTCTTTGTTTACGTAGAGAACTGGCCAGAAAATCTCATGTCCTGAGCAATGCGTCAGTTTATCAGTAGAGGCTTCATAGACATAGTCGTGGGGTTAAGATTAAGATGTTTTTGATATAACTTAGTAGCATTTCATTATTTACTACGAAGAAAGTTTTGGAGTTGGTTTATTTTAGATATTTAGATTAATTAAAAGTATTTGATTGTAGTATTGCCTTATTGCATATAAAGTTTGAAGTTATAATAGATTTGATAAGCGCAGATGGTTCGCTCGGTCATGTCTAGTGATCGGGTGCCGGTCCCAGCTTGTTTAGAAAATGGGTCGTGACAAAGTTGCTCGTTTTCACTGCACAACCAATAAAATAATGAGTGTCACAAATTGAACCCAACATTATATATAAACTCTATCTCTTAACTTACAACTCATAATTTGTTGATATCCCATGATTCACATTGTAAAGTTACTGATGACTTCCAGAGGGACCACCATGATCTAAAACAAAAAATTGGGCACATTCCAATTGTCCGTTGTTCACAACTTATAAAATTTATACCTGGCCGGTACCCATTTTGGAATATATGAGTGTTAATACAAATACGATACATTACAAAAGCATAATAATACAAAGGAAAATTGAAATTTACCACTCGGCGTGTGGATTATGTAAACTCGGGGAGAAATTATGTCCTCGCTCCTCATTCGCCCGTGGAGATAAGTTTAGATATGGACAAACTCTTTCAAACGGAACCTGTTCGGATAAATATGCTCCAAAAATACGACCCGATGATTGAGGGTTATCCCTATTTTGCGAAACCTCAATATTGCGAACGTATTCAGACTTGACGTACATTTCCAACATTTTTATCACAAGAAGTTCCTGGCGTTCATCTGGAGTCCAAAAATAAAAGATTTCATAGTTTCATCGTTTTCGATGTTAAACTCAGCATAACAAGTAACCCCTTATAGAGTAAGATAATATGGATATCTTTCGGTTAACCGAACATTTTCTCACACTCATTATTTTCCATAACAATGATACTAAGCTATCGTACTCCATTGTAAGTGGCAACTAAACAATANAGTGAAATTGTCCTAATAGTTCTGTAGCCTCTCGAAGATAAGTATAGACGTCTCCATACCGATCCGCAAGACTCTACTAAACTCGCTTATGACTCGTAGCACCTATGAACCTAGAGCTCTGATACCAACTTGTCACGACCCAAATTTTCCTCCGTTGGGTATCGTGATGGCACCTAGTCTTAAGGACTAGGTAAGCCTAACAGTTACTGAATAACAACGATAGATAAAGGAAACTAATAGTCTCGATATAGAATCTTGACAGAATTTACAAATCTTCCCAAAATCCGGTAATACAAGTCATAAGCTCTACGAATATTCTACAACTTCTAAATACAAATGTTTGGAAATAAATACAACAGTTGAGTAGAAACAGAAGGTGAATCCGAACCCTGCGAACGCAACAACATGTTGCCTTGAGTCTCCTCGGCAATCATCCGCGCAACTACTAACAATGTATATACCTGGATCTGCACACAAAAATGTGCAGAAGTGTAGTATGAGCACACCACAGCGGTGCCCAGTAAGTATCAAGACTGACCTCGGTGGAGTAGGGACGAGGACTAGTCAAGACACCACTGGTCTACAAAATAAATGACATGAATATAGAAATGACCGAACGTTACATCTATCAAAGAATTCACGGAATAATTTACAACAATGACAATATAAAGCGGAAGGAAATTACAGAAACTAATTACGAAACAACACAAAGATATACAGAAAGATGGACAGCAAAACAAGCCAAACCGAAAGGAAACACAATACAATAGAGAACACCAATAACTCAACTCTACGTCGGTTTGTTCACATCGAGCCTTAGCCATTAAAATCCATAAACTGGTAGAAATCTTTAAACAACAGTTCATATGAAAAACTTTGCAAATAAAATCATTTTAGTATGGAAGAGTTTCCTTTGAAAACATACTTTCTCCAAAAGTAGATATAAGTATATTTAATAGAGAGAATTACGTAAAACATAATTTCTTTCAAAATACGAAACTTCTCAAAGATGCTTTCTCAATAAATGACTTCCAAATATCATTTTAGGCAAGACTAGTGCTTTTCAAATATACCTTCGATGTAAAAGTCATTAAAATATAATCATTTCGAAACCATTACTTTTTCAATAATACTTTTCAATAAAATCCCTTGATCAAAATCTCCTCAAGATTTATCTACCGAAACTCAATCCGTAATTCAGAAATTGCCATGCAGTACAGGAGGAATATCAAATATTGCCAATAAATGCAGTAAGAGATCAGTAGGAATATCTAAATTTAGAACAACGAAATAAAATGCAAAGACAAGTGCACGACATCACCCTTCGTGCTTTTACTCTCATCCTCACCAAAACAAGTGCACGACATCACCCTTCGTGCTTTTACTCTCATCCTCACAAATAATAAAATAAACATGGCACGACATTATCCTTCGTGCTTAAATAAAATAAACATGGCACAACATTATCCTTCGTGCTTAAATAAAATAAACATGTAACGACATCACCCTTCGTGCTTTTACACTCTCATCCTCACCATAAATGAATAAATAAATACACGGCATCACCCTTCGTGCTTTACACTCTTCCTCACAACAAATAAATAAATACACGACATTACCATTCGTGCTTTACACTCTTCCTCACAACAAATAATTAAATACACGGCATCACCCTTCGTGCTTTACACTTTTCCTCACCCAAACAATATCAAAAATAACAGTTTGGCAAGGAAAATTAACAATATGAACCATAAATCACAACATCCCGGCAAGGGAGTCAACAATACAAAAAATATCATAACATCATAAACAGTAATAGAAATCATAACATCCCGTCAAGGGAGTCAACAAGGCAAACAACATCATCAACAACAGGAATAATAACTTCACGGAATAAAACTCAGCTTAAACAAAGGCCCAGTAATAGGCAATATCAAGGAAATATCAACAACATAAATGTTTATCAACTAGACCTAAGTAGCACTTAAGGGAAAAATCATATAATTCACCATGTAAGACACGGGTATGCTTGACACCAAGGAACGAATGTTTCAACTACGGCTAAACAACTATAGGGCTAGATGACACTAATTATAGTCATATAGGCAAATTAGGAAGAAAATATAGCATGATGTTAAGAGAGGTAAAATAATCAGTCAGGTCAATTAAGATCAAATAGTCAACGAGGGAATCCAAAAGCAAGAAATTCTAATTTAAGCAGGAAAGGATGAAATTAGCAATTAAGGACTTAAATATAACAATTACAATTCATACACAAGTGCTACAAGAACCTACGTATCCTAAAAGCCAACCTATTTGCAAATAAGTCCGTGTACACACTCGTCACCTCGCACACACGGGCTATAACCAACAAGGAAGACTCAATCCTAAGGGGTGGTTCCCCCACACAAGGTTAGGCAAGATACTTACCTCGACTTCCACGATCAAAACTCAAGCCTCAACTACCGCTTTACCTCTTGATTCCACCACCAACTCGCTCGTATCTAGCCCCAAGTTACTTAATTATATTAATAAATGATAAATGAATCAATTCTAATGCATGGAAATGAGTTTTCTAAAGTTTTCCCCCAAAAGTAAAAAAATTGACCCCGGGCCCGCTCGGTCCAAACCTAAAATTCGGACCAAAACCCGATTACCCATTCACCCTCGAGCCCGGATATATAAATAGTTTTGGAATCCGACCTCAATTTGAAGTCTAAATTCCCAAATTTTAATATTCTTAGGTTTTACCCAAAATTCCCAATTCCACCATGAAAACCCTAGATTCTAGGATTAAATCTTGTAAAAAGAAGTTAAGGAGTAAAGAAAATGAGTTAGAAATCACTTACTAATGTTTTGGGGAAGAAAGAGTGTTTGGAAAATCGCCTCTTATGTTTTTAGGGTTTTGAAAAATGAAAAATAACTGAAAATTTAAATATACCTCAGGGCCCACCGCGTACCGCACAAAAAGGTAGTGCGGCCGCACAAGTAAAAATAAAAAAAAGTGAAGAAAGCAAGGAAAAATGACTGCAGTGACATGATTTAGGATTTTGTCCATAACCTTTTCTACAGATGTTCAGATTGCGATTCCTTTATCTTTCTGGAAACTAGACACGATGGGCTACAACTTTCATTTTTGAATCATCTCAAAATTCCTTGTAGATAAAATGATATAGGCCTCCGAAGTCAGACTAGTGGTCCAGCTCCTTCACCGCGGACCGCAAAAAAATGACCGTGGCCACGAAGGCCCTTAGCGCGGCAGCACAAAAAGGACCACGGACCTCGGACCTCGGTGGTGGGTTCAGAGATTTGACTTCTCTGACCTGCAACAGTTATGTTTTAAGCCTAAAAACATCCCGGAACCTACCCGAAACTCACCCGAGCCCTCGGAACCTCAAACCAAATGTGCACACAACCTCGAAAACATCCTACGGACTTATTCGTGTAATCAAATCACTAAAATAACATCATAAACATCGAATTAAACCCCAAAATCAATGAAATTTCTCAAAACTTCTTTAAACATCAAATTTTGTATTTAAGGTCCAAATCACATCTAACGAAGTCTGTTTCTTACCAAACTTCATAGATATGGCACAAATATTATATCGAACCTGTACCGGCCTCTGGAACCATAATACAGGCCCGATACCACAGGTTTCACACATAATTTCATTTTTAAAAAAACCTCTTTTATTTTCAGACAATAATTTCTTTTAAAAATTTATTTCTCGGACTTGGGACCTCGAAATTCGATTCCGAGCATACGCCCAATTCCCATATTTTCCTACGGACCCTCCGGGACCGTCAAATCACGGGTCCGGGTCTGTTTACCAAAAATGTTGACCGAAGTCAACTTTATTCAAATTTCTAATACAAAATTATCATTTTATCAGTTTTTCACATAAAGGCTTTCCGGCTACACGCCCGAGCTGTGCACACAAATCAAGGTGAGATAGAAGGAGGTTTTCACGACCTCGAAACATGGAATTAGCTAGAGATATACACGATGACCTTTTGGGTCATCACAATCTCCCCCTCTTAAACAAACGTTCGTCCTCGAACGTGCCAAGATTCACCTTGAACTCATCCAATCACTGATTGTATACTTCCAACACTTAACCGCGGGTGATCCCACGTCACCCCAACCCACATAATCCTGATGAAACAATCACAACCGCAATATAGCCTTCACATCACCACCGATAAGCCTCATACCTCTACTTCTCACCCTCTACTCATTTACAAAAGACTCGATTCTAAATCCATATCCGGCATTAGCCTCAACCAGCTGCATCAACTCATGACTACACCCACAAGGCATGACCACACAACATAGTACATCACACATAGGCTCAAATAACACTTTTGATTACAATAGCTTCCCGTAATCAACTCAACATTCGCAATTAGCCCCACATCTAAAAGAACTCTGTTTCCAAGCTCCATAATATTGATAATGATGCGATAAACACGACGACCTCATTATTAAACACCCGAGTCACCAAGCCACAACTAATACCACCGGGCACACATCTCGCAAGCTAACACTAAAGAAGCACATAACAAAATGACTAAATATGAATATAGAAACATATAAGGGAACTATCAAACAAGCCCATAGGCACAACTCTCTATCAATACTAACTTACCAAAAGCAATATAACAAGGAAGAAACAAAGCATATGAACAAATCACAAGGATTTCATCCTGATAAAATTTCCACCGCGGTACTCAGCCTGGTCCAAACATGTCGAATCACAACTATCACGAGGATCTCGCCCTCAAATCTGAATCACATACCGAAAATATATCATACCGATTGAAATTCCTCCACTAATTCATCTCAGTTGATAAAATCATAACGCTAGCTGAACTCACATCTCGGTGGAGTATCAAATCACAACTCGTAAACAAAATACTTAGGAAAATCACATAAAGCTTACCACGAAGAACAACAAGGACTCACTTCCAGTTTCACTACTATCAAGAATGAAATAAACAACGATAGACACAGGTCCCAACAGGAGCAAAGACAACATGGAGTGCAAAACATGAAACTCACCCATAAATGAAACAACAAATAAGGGAACTCGTCCGACCAGTAGAACTAAAATGAAATACAATCGGTGCCCCTCTGTAACACATCAAAACATACCTGGGTGATGATATTTGGAACAACGACCTCTAGTTTACTATATGAAACACATCACTGGGTCGAGCCTCCCCCTCTTGGGCGCCTCTACTCACCTGAATACACTGCTATAACACACCTGCCTGAACCCTGAAACAATCTCTCACCCTGTGGCTACCATCTCCATACTGAAAACAATCTCTCTGCCGATGTGGCTGTGGAAAATGTACAATACGAATCCTTTGAGACCCATGAGTACCTGAAATCCCATGCGAAGCTGAACTGGATGACCCACAAAACCTCCATCATATCACAAACTGCCTTCATAATAAGGACCAGTAGATCCCTCCGGTCTACGAGGCCTCCTCCCTCCCAGAACTCTCTCTCCGGATCTCGTCTGTCCTCTCACTCCCGGTCCCACATGCTCTCAAATCGGCGAGCGATCCCTACTACCTACTGAAATGAGGCATCCTACTCTAACTCTCGAGTCCCGCTGAACCGGATATTATATCTGAATCTCTTAATGACTCTACATACTCATCTCCTAACTGAAGCAACCAACGAGGTGTATATCTGGACAACTCACTGAATCTAACGCCATACTCCAATAGTGACATAGCGCCTTGACGCAACTGCTCAAACTCCGCGCGCCGAACATTCCGAAGAAACTGAGGTGCAACCTCCCTCAAAACATCTTCGAAAACCGAACCCATGCTAGTGAATCTAACTCGGCCAGGTTACCCCAACTCATATGCCGCCACCACTGATCAACCCACTACTCTAAACCTGAGACGTGACAAAAGCAATCTCGCTCGTCTCCACAATACCCGAAGTACGAAGAATATCGTGACACTCCTCCAGGAAACCCTAGGCACCATATGTCGCCCATCCACTGAAAGATAGGAAGGTGGTACTTCCAGTACCTCTATATTCCAAGGTGCTCTTCCTCCGATGTTGTTGCCCTAACCACGGTTTGAGCTGAAACCACATGTTGTGCTTCCATGACAACTGGAACCTGACCAATATGATCTCGCTGCTCTAGAGTGTAGACGGTGGGAGTCTGAACTCCTCCCCTGATCTGTGGAGTATCTGGTGCACTAGAATCAACCCTGCCTGAGTCAATGTACTCATTATACTCAAAATTATGCCTAGGCCTCTTGAAGTCCAGGGTAGCAATAGGCACCCCCAGTACCTGTCCCCATACTAGAACTTCTGCGGCTTCTCAACGGCTGCTCTGGTAGGCATCTTAACTGTGGCACGTGCTCCTCATCGGGTTCTGGCTCTGACCATTGCGACGTTTGCTTTGAGGTAACATCATCAGGAACCGCAACTCGTGTTCTCACCGTCGGCGAGAGAATGGATCGAAAATTTCAAACTTTAAGACCAAGGAATTCGCACGATAGGAATGAAGGAAGCAAAATTGTCCTAATAGTTCTGTAGCCTCTCGAAGATAAGTACATACGTCTCCGTACCGATCCGCAAGACTCTACTAAACTCGCTTATGAATCGTAGCACCTATCCTAGAGCTCTGATACCAACTTGTCACGACCCAAATTTCCCTCCGTTGGGTATCGTGATGGAACCTAGTCTGAAGGACTAGGTAAACCTAACAGTTACTAAATAACAACAATAAATAAAGGAAACTAACAGTCTTGATATAGAATCTTGACAGAATTTACAGATCTTCCAAAAATCTGGTAATACAAGTCATAAGCTCTACGAATATTCTACAACTTCTAAATACAACTGTTTGGAAATAAATACAACAGTTGAGTAGAAACAGAAGGTGAATTTGAAGCCTGCGAACGCATCAACAAGTTTTCTTGAGTCTCCTCGGCAATCATCCACGCAGCTACTAACAATGTATAACCTGGATCTGCACACAAAAATATACAGAAGTGTAGTATGAGCACACCACAACGGTGCCCAGTAAGTATCAAGACTAACCTCGATGGAGTAGTGACGAGGACTAGTCAAGACACCACCGATCTACAAAATAAATGACATGAATATAGAAATGATCGAACGTTACATATATCTAAGAATTCACGGAATAATTTACAACAATGACAATATAAAGCGGAAGGAAATCATAGAAATTAATCACGAAACAACACAAAAATACACAGAAAGATGGACAGCAAAACAAGCCAAACCGAAAGAAAACACAATACAATAGAGAACACCAATAACTCAACTCTACGTCAGTTTGTTCACATTGGGCCTTAGCCATTAAAATCCATAAACTGGTGGAAATCTTTAAACAGCAGTTCATATAAAAAACCTTGCAAATAAAATCATTTTAGTATGGAAGAGTTTCCTTTGAAAACATACTTTCTCCAAAAGTAGATATAAGTATATTTAATAGAGAGAATTACGTAAAACATAGTTTCTTTCAAAATACGAAACTTCTCAAAGATGCTTTCTCAATAAATGACTTCCAAATATCATTTTAGGCAAGACTAGTGCTTTTCAAATATACCTTCGATGTAAAAGTCATTAAAATATAATCATTTCGAAACCATTACTTTTTCAATAATACTTTTCAATAAAATCCCTTGATCAAAATCTCCTCAAGATTTATCTACCGAAACTCAATCCGTAATTCAGAAATTGCCATGCAGTACAGGAGGAATATCAAATATTGCCAATAAATGCAGTAAGAGATCAGTAGGAATATCTAAATTTAGAACAACGAAATAAAATGCAAAGACAAGTGCACGACATCACCCTTCGTGCTTTTACTCTCATCCTCACCAAAACAAGTGCACGACATCACCCTTCGTGCTTTTACTCTCATCCTCACAAATAATAAAATAAACATGGCACGACATTATCCTTCGTGCTTAAATAAAATAAACATGGCACGACATTATCCTTCGTGCTTAACTAAAATAAGCATGGCACGACATCACCCTTCGTGCTTTTTACACTCTCATCCTCACCATAAATGAATAAATAAATACACGGCATCACCCTTCGTGCTTTACACTCTTCCTCACAACAAATAAATAAATACACTGCATCACCCTTCGTGCTTTACACTCTTCCTCACCCAAACAATATCAAAAACAACAGTTTGGCAAGGAAAATCAACAATATGAACCATAAATCACAACATCCCGGCAAGGGAGTCAATAATACAAACAATATCATAACAGCATAAACAGTAATAGAAACTATAACATCCCGGCAAGGGAGTCAACAAGGAAAATAACATCATCAACAACAGGAATAATAAGAGAAACCACACGATCCAGGCAAGGGAAAACAGTTATAACCAATCTCAACTAAACAGTTAACTTTACGGAATAAAACTCAGCTTAAACAAAGGTCCAGTAATAGGCAACATCAAGGAAATATCAACAACATAAATGTTTATCAACTAGACCTAAGTAGAACTTAAGGGAAAAATCATATAATTCACCATGTAAGACTCACAAGCATGCTTGAAACCAAGGAACGAATGTTCCAACTACGGCTAAACAACTATAGGGCTAGATGACACTAGTTATACTCAAATAGGCAATTTAGGAAGAAAATATAGCATGATGTTAAGGGAGGTAAAATAATTAGTCAGGTCAATTAAGATCAAATAGTCAACGAGGGAACCCAAAAGCAAGAAATTCTAATTTAAGCAGGAAAGGATGAAATTAGCAATTAAGGACTCAAATATAACAATTACAATTCATACACAAGTGCTACAAGAACCTACAGATCCTAAAGGCCAACCTATTTGCAAATAAGTCCGTGTACACACTCGTCACCTCGCATACACGTGCTACAACCAGCAAGGAAGACTCAATCCTAAGGGGTGGTTCCCCCACCCAAGGTTAGGCAAGATACTTACCTCGACTTCCACGATCAAAATTCAAGCCTCAACTACCGCTTTACCTCTTGATTCCACCACCAACTCGCTCGTATCTAGCCACAAGTTACTTAATATATATCAATAAATGCTAAATGAATCAATTCTAATGCATGAAAATGAGTTTTCTAAAGTTTTTCCCCAAAAGTAAAAAATCGACCCCGGTCCCGCTCGGTCCAAGCCCGAAATTCGGACCAAAACTCGATTACCCATTCACCCTCGAGCCCAAATATATAAATGGTTTTGGAATCCGACCTCAATTTGAGGTCTAAATCCCCAAATTTCAATATTCTTAAGTTTTACCCAAAATTCCCAATTCCACCATGACAACCCTAGATTCTAGGATGAAATCGTGTAAAAAGAAGTTAAGGAGTAAAAAAAAGGAGTTAGAAATCACTTACTAATGTTTTGGGGAAGAAAGAGTGTTAGGAAAATCGCCTATTATGTTTTTAGGGTTTTGAAAAATGAAAAATAACTGAAAATACCGTTTAAATATACCCCCCTCAGGGCCCACCGTGTACCGCACAAAAAGGGAGTGCGGCCGCACAAGTAAAAACAAAACAAAGTGAAGAAATCAAGGAAAAATGACTGTAGTGACATGATTTAGGATTTTGGCCATAACTTTCTCTACGGTAGTCCAAATTGCAATTCCTTTACCTTTCTTGAAACTAGACACGAAGGGATACAACTTTTGTTTTTGAATCATCGCAAAATTCTTTGTAGATCAAATGATATAGGCCTCCGAAGTCAGACCAGTGATCCAGCTCCTTCACCGCGAACCGCACAAAAATGACCGCGGCCGCGAAGGCCCTTAGCGCGGTCAGCACAAAAAGGACCGCGGACCTCGGTGGTGGGTTCAGAGATTTGACTTCTCTGACCTGCAACAACTATGTTTTAAGCCTAAAAACATTCCGGGACCTATCCGAAACTCACCCGAGCCCTCAGAACCTCAAACCAAATGTGCACACAATCTCGAAAAATCCTACGGACTTATTCGTGTAATCAAATCACTAAGTCGTTGTAGTATAGTGAGGAAAAAAAGAATTAAAAAAGAAAGAATAAATCACTAAATTAACATCATAAACATCGAATTAAACCCCAAAATCAATGAAATTTCTCAAAACTTCTTTAAACATCAAATTTTGCATTTAAGGTCCGAATCACATCTAATGAAGTCCGTTTCTTACCAAACTTCACAGATATGGCACAAATATTATACCGAACCTGTACCGGGCTCCGAAACCATAATACGGACCCGATACCACAGGTTTCACACATAATTTTATTTTAAAAAAATCTCTTTTATTTTCAGAAAATAATTTCTTTCAAAAATTCATTTCTCAGACTTGGACCTCAGAATTCGATTTCGGGTATACGCCCAAGTCCCATATTTTCCTACGGACCCTCTAGGACCGTCAAATCACGGGTCCGGGCCCGTTTACAAAAAATATTGACAGAAGTCAACTTTATTCAAATTTCTAATACAAAATTATCATTTTTATCAGTTTTTCACATAAAGGCTTTCCGGCTACACGCCCGGGCTGCGCACGCAAATCGAGGTGAGATAGAAGGAGGTTTTCACGACCTCAGAACACGAAATTAGCTAGAGATATACGGGATGACCTTATGGATCATCACAACAACTCTAATTTTTCGCTTTTCAGACATTATGGCAAAATGCAAAAAATGTCAAGTAAACAAATATTTTGGAATGAGTAAAGGAAAATAAAAAGGATGCAGAAGACTGATTTTTCATGAATGGATTTTTGACGAAATAATGGAACTCCTTAAATAAGCAAAAAATCAATGCGGGGTACAATAATTGATGGTATAGGGCATTTATTATAAGCGCTATATATGTAGTACAATAAATCTATGCGCTATACCCACCAGTTATTGTGGGCCAGTCAATTTCAAATCTAGCGCATGGGTTGCATGCACTATACCTTAGTGCACAAACGTGTCGTTAAGGTATAGCGCATTCAACCCATGCATTATATATAAATTGGTCATCAGTTGATTTTTTCACTTATTTTTGTGCTTCGAGTAAAAAAAGACCACACTTTGATTACAGGCTCATTTATTTAATGGCTTACTAAAAAAATAACTTAATCGTATAAATATTTATTCTATATATCGTGAATAATAAGATAGATTTTTGTAGAATGGATTTATCCTTCCTGCTTACTCAATTTCAAAATAAGCTAAGATCAAATGATATGTTTGGATTTGGATAACCTTACCCTGCAACTAATAGGAAGTAGGAAGAGAAAATATATATAAATGATGTCATATTGGTTCCTATAGGATCACTAGGATTTGATATAGACACCTAGGACTAAGCATCTCTCTTTAGTGTTGAATGCCTTTTGTCCATTTGCTTCATGTTGTTCCTTTCTTATTTCAATTTATTAGAAATTAAACCTCTTTACGTTAGAAGTAATTTATTTAACTAAATCGTTTACACGTATTACTTATCTATAAAGGGCACTGAAGAATGGTATCGATTCGATTTAACTTTCTACAAGAATATTATTTTTATTGGATGATGATCAAGTTTAACATGAGCAATTTGTTATGCCAAAAAGTGTATTTTTATTTTATTTTACGTAGGAAGTGGATTTCTGGTGACTTTTGTTTAGTATAGTTGTTTGCGTGTCTAGTTAGAGATATTTCTTCTTTTCTAATGTACTAAAAAAACAAATAAGAAAAGTTAGAAATATCTTTTAGGACCTTAATTTTTGTGTACCGATGATACTTGAATATGTAATTTTTATGTTCACTCAGTGTAGGGACTGGCATGAAATCTAAGAAGCTTGAAAATTCTCAAGACAACCAAGTCATGAAGGAAGCATATGAAAACGAGCTTTCAGATCAAGAAAAGGACCAAATTAATCGCATCATTGACAAACCTAAAAAAGTTATGAACAACTCTCCCACCAACAAGGTAAGTTTTCGTGACACTCTCTCCCCTCCTCCTCCCCCAATCAACCTCACCCTAGAAACAGATTTCTTGAAAAAAATAACCCTAGATGATGAGAACTCCAACCCATTAAAACACCCATTTTTCATACCTATATCCACAAATGATAAAATAAGGTTATACTGTCCTTGGCAACAAGTTATCAAACTCCAAGGGGAAAAAATGTCATACACAAACCTTAAGACTAAATTATGATCACTATGGCAACTTGATGAAACCCTACAATTCATAGATCTAGGATATGATTTCTATCTTATCAAATTCCAAAAGATAGAAAACTATAATAAAATATACCAAAATGGACCTTGGTTCGTGGGGTCTCAATACCTCTCCATACGCTAATGGGAACTCAACTTTAACCCAACTCTAGTACACAATTATTCAAATGTGTGGATCCGGTTACAGGAATTACCCACTGAATACTATGACATACAAATCCAAAAAAAGAAGAAGCAAATTTCATTGGCACACTGATAAAAATTGACACATGCACAGTGCATACATCCATAGGCCGTTACGCCAGACTTTGTATTCTAGCACTACTAGGTAAATCCCTTCCATCCGAAATTCTATTAGGAACACACACCCAATTAATCCACTATGAATATTCTTCCATAATATGTATAAGATGTGGATGTCTAAGGCATAACCTCAATTACTGTCCAACATTTACAACCCCTTCCACTTCGAATCAAACTCAGGGTAGTCCAATTGCAACCACCAGTGAAGAAGATCAACAAAATCAATGGAAAACTGTCACCTATGCAAAAAACAAGAACAATATCAAAATGAAAGACAACCAATCACCCTATTCCATGTTGAAAAACCAAAACCACCCAAATCTCCTCAATACCACCACCAAAGACACAATGGACCCACATGACCCCCGTGACACTAAAAAACCAACCAATAGCATCGACCTACAAAACCAATTAAACCTACCAAAGCAAAACCCTACGCTGGACCAACCCTCACAAACGCAAAAACCATCCAGACCCACCCAATACCGCCTACAACACAATCATGTAACCCTATCCCAAACCCCTCCAAACCATCATCATCACACATACAACTCACAACACCGGCGCCCACTGATAACCTAGGAGAAACCAATCATCACTTCAAGTCACCACCCCTACACCCCTTAACCGTAAAGCTATGTCCAAACACATACCTCCAAAATAAAACAACAACAAGAAACAACCAAAATTAGACAACCATTATGAGTCTACTACCCTAAATTCGGCTACAAACATGCTCATGCATGAACTATATACACTAAATACAAAAGAAATAAGTGAAGTAATGATGCCCTTGCAAGCAAATTTCAACTCTATCATATCTCTCATGTCTCAAAACGCCAAAATCATATCCCACACTCTACCTCACCCACCACACCCGCCACACCATCATCACTACCTTAAGAACCCCCACCCAATACTTGTTCCAATGATCCTACATCACCAAAATCACACGGTAAACTACTGCATGAAGTTTACACAAATTCTTCAACCAATAACAATGGCCAACCCCCTCAATAAACTACTGGAACTACATCCATTGTATCCCCAAAAAATCCTGCAAATACCTACCCCACAAATTTTAACACCACCTCAACTCAATTCCCCAACTTGATTGCCAACCCCTCACCAAACTCTCTCAATGTATCGAGCTCAAAACCTCAAGAATCACCACCACCACCACCTACAAAGACAAAGGAAACATATAAACAATGTCCACATCAACCACTACCACCACCTTTCCCCACCTTACATAACCATCCACCACCAACCTACCCATTCACAACAATGGACTCCATTCCCACCAATCCGTCCACTCATGAATCACCACCCCTCCCACCACAGCAAACACCACCCCCACACCATCACCCACTAATAGACCTACAACTATTACAAAATCATGTTACACTGCTATTGGAAACTTCAGAGGAGATGTCCTTCTCAATTCAGGAAGGAATCCCGCACCAAACACAACAAGAACATGTCTTAAACCTAATCCATCAACAAGATATCACTCTTTGACAAATGCAGGACATTATCAACCAATATCAACAATGGCAAGAACAAGCACCTCACCTCCCTCCCTATTGGAATACACCCTCACAGAAAAACTACTTTCCATGGTTTACTCCTCCTCATCAACCAGTGATGCCCCACCAACCCCCATTATCATCACCAATACAACTAATGCAACAACATGCAACCATCAACCACAACTCCAACTCTCCACCTTATTCACCACACCAGGAAAACCACCACTAAGCAGAAGAAGACAACAACCTACCAGAGACCTTCATGGAATCCTTGATCCTGAACGATTTTCTGATTATCTTCATGACACAAAATATAGAAAAAAAGTACCTAATTTTCATCCCTCCAAATCTCCAAAAAACCTCGTTGAACATACGTCTAGACCCCTTCTCATTGGATGAGAGATATGTCATGCTCATGATCCCAACCCTATAAGACAACTTACTACCATCAACTCTTTACAATCCTCCTCACTTGCTAATGCACTTGGAATTATCACTGGCTCCGGAAGAGAGCATCCCACAACATGAAGGTTTAATAAAGATAATGTTATGGAATTGCCGGGGAGCTCACAATCAAGAATTCTGCTGGAATCTCAAGTTTTTACTCTCATGGACCAACCCTTATTTCCTTTGCCTCACAGAAACAAGAATGGCTGATCACAATGCCCTACTCATGGAGTTCAACTACACAGACTTAATCTAGGTTGCATCATAGGGTCATTCAGGTGGAATATTACTTCTTTGGCGTGCCCATGAATTGGTCGTCAATCCAGTAGCAGTCACAAGTCAAGAGATACATGCCACTGTCCAGGTAAATAAATCACCTTCATGATTACTATCCTTAGTTTATGCTAGTAATAATTTTACTGATAGGAAAATTATTTGGAACAACCTACAAACAATGCATGAACACTATAACTTTGCATGGCTTCTATGTTGTGACTTCAATGAGGTCTCCACCTCCAATGGAAAATTTGGTGGAGCACCTATTAACGTAAGAAAACCTACACATTCAATAAATGCCTTAGTAATATTAAAATGATTGATTTAGGATTCGCAGGGCCTAGATTCACCTGGACCAATAAACTTAATTTTAACCACAACAAAATCATCCAAACTATATTATCATGGAAAGATTGGATAAATTCTATGGTAACACTAAATGGCTTAAATTATTTCAAGACTCAACTATCAAGCACCTAGCACGTACACACTCCGATCACTACCCTCTAATCCTAAATTTAAACAAACCTTACTCCAACCTTCAAATTTGAAACAATGTGGCTACAACACCCCCAATTCTAACATGTTGTAGCAAACACTTGTCTAGAAGAACATGACTACTGTAAGGGACTAAAAAACTTCACTGACCTAGCAAAAGAGTGGAACATATGTAACGACCCGACTGGTCATTTTGCGTATTAGGACCCCGTTTCCCTAAATAAAACTTTCCATAGCGGCTTCTCATGATGTATGACTTGCGGAGATGGGTGGTTCAGGATTTGGAAGTGTTTAGAGTGCTATAGGAGCACTTGGTTCCTTAAGGTTGACCTTTTTGGTCAAGTTTGACTTCGGCCAACATTTTTAGCAAACGACCTCAGAATTGAGTTCCGAAAGTTTCAGTATCTTCGTATGATGGTTTCGGACTTGGGCGTATGTTCGGAACGGGTTTTCGATGACCCGGGAGCATTTCGGCGCCCAATATGGAAATCAGGATTTTCTTAAGTTTGAATTTTTGTTTGGAACGTGATTTTATGTTATCGAGGTCTGAACGGAATTCTGAGTCTGGGAATAGTTTCGTTATGTCATTTATGACTTGCCTGCAAAATTTGAATTCATTCCGAGTAGTATAGGTCGGTTCGGCGCGTCGTTATAGAAATCAAGAACTTGAAGTTCTTAAGTTTGATTCAATTTGGTTTTGGGGTCAAAATTCTGAGTTTTGTTGTTGTTTTTCACGTTCCGGAAATTCGAGCGAGTCCGTATCATGAATACAAACTTGCTAGTGCTTTTGGACGGGGTCCCGAGGGGCTCGGGTGAGTTTTGGACCCCCGGGAGCTAAGTTCATAAAACCAGATTTTTGCTGTCTGGTTTCCTTCTTCGCGATCGCGGAAGGGGGGCCGCGTTCGCAAAGAAGGAATTGGGTTGTGCTGCTGAATGCTCTACGCGTTCGCAGAGTACTCTCCACGATCATGGTGGGTTGGTTCCCTGACCTTCGCGATCGCTTATCTCCGCGTTCGCGATGGGTTGGATCCCTGACCATCGCGATCGCACCCATGTCTTCGCGTTCGCATAGGTGTAGGACGGGACCAGGCCCGTTTACTCTTCGTGATCGCAGGTTATCCACCGCGTTCGTAGAGGTCTAGTCAGTTGGCCTTCGTGATCGCGGGCCCCTTCCTGCGTTCACATAGAAGGGCCCCAGGGGGCTTGGGCCATTGGCCTTCGCGATCGTGGGCCCCTTGTCGCGATCGCGATGAAGGGGCAGCTGGGCGTATATCCTCTTCAAAAACTCGGGATGTTTCATTTCTTAACATAAGAGTCCTCCATTTGAGAGCTTGGGAGTTTGGAGAAGGTGTCCCACGACCTAGCTACTGTCAAGGTAAGTTAATTCCACTTCAACACTAGTTTAACACATGGATTTCAACTTGAATTAACTACTAAATTATGGAAAAGTCAAGAATTGGGTAGTAAATTTTGGGTTCTTGAGGAAATTAGCAAATTGTCCGTTTAATGCTATGAATTCAAGTAGAAACTACATATTAATGATCCTTAGGCTATGGGTGAGTGATTCCTTCGAGAATTTTCGGAAACAGAGCGTGCGGGCCCAGGGTTGAATTTTGGGAATTCTTCAAGAATGTTAAACTCTTGAAAAAATAGGATAATTTCTCTACCTTGAGCTTGAATTGATATAATTATACCATATTTGGCTAGTTGCGAGTCCTCGGGTGTAGAGGTCAGAGTTTCGGGCGCATCCTTGGTCCGAGGGGTAGATTCGGCACGAGGCGAGTCTCCTTTCTAACCTCGTAAGAGGGAATTGTCCCCCATAGGTGATTTTGTATGCTATGTACACTTGTTTTGGGGGCTACGTGCGTACAAAGTGACGAGAGTCCGTACGTAGCGGCTATTATTGAAATGCCCGGGTAATTAGGCCCACAACATGCCTTATATTCTTCCTTGAAACGTCATATGTGTTATAAGCTCATGTTATGCCTAGCATTGATTCTCTGAGATTTCATGGATTTAGATAATTGGAAGGAAATTGTTATGGAAGGTAAGTTTTAATGATATTGTATTTTCTTGTGATCGCTTCGCAATTTACATTCCGCGAGCGGAGTGTGATTTCCCCCACTCTCATGGGAGCGGGCCGTACGTCATAGCGGATTGAAAGGTGCACTTTTGGGACGGGTCGTTCGATCCTCGGCAGTGCACCTGAGAGATTATACTATGGTACGAATGCACTTATGGGACGGGCCGTTCGATCCTCGGCAATGCATAGATATTATCCTTGTGACTTCGGCCGGTTGTCTTAGCCTTGTGTGCGCATTACTATTTGGTATTGTTTCAATGATATTGGCTCGACAGATACTTGGGAACAAGGAAAGTGTACATTGTTGCTTATTTTCAGTAGTGTTTCCTGGATTTCTTTACTTGAAATGTATCTGTTGCTTACTGTTTCCCATGTCTACTGCATTCCGTTATATCCTGCTTTATTTTATTACTGTTGGACCTTAGTGAGTATCGAGTTGACCTCTCTTCACTACTTCTTCGAGATTAGACGGGATTCTCACTGGGTACATATTTATTTAATATGTACTCATGCTGCACTTCTGTACTTAGTTGTACAGGTTCTGAGGCTGGTGCTTCTGGTTATTAGACCGGAGCTAGATATTGACCGTAGTGGACCTGACTTCACGGTGAGCTGCTTTCTTCTGGCGATCCCCGGCAGCACCATGGAGTTTCCTTACTTTTGTTTCCCGTCTATTTATTCGGACAGTGGGATTGTATATTCTATCTTCTGGTTATCCTGTTAGTATGCATGTGACACTCGTGACACTAGTTCCTGGCACTCACACGTAGTGGTTATTTTGAGATTTTGAGTTGTACATATATATGCTCGTATATCAGCTCACGTTTCGTTATGGCTATTTTATCTATTACTGGGTTTTTATCTTTAGATATCATGTTTTAACTTGTCAAATGTAGTAAATGTTGAACTTTTAATCAAATTAAGGAAGAGCACTTAGTGAAATTTATGTTGGCTTGCCTAACCCCGTTGTTGGGCGCCATCATGACCTGAGTTAGGATTTTGGGTCGTGACAATGTGGTATCAGAGCACTAGGTTCATGTAAGTCTCACGAGTCACAGGCAGGCCCAATAGAGTCTTGCGGATTAGTACAGAGACGTCTGTACTTATCTTCAAGAGGCTATAGGGTGTTAGGAAACCTCTCTTTGTTCATATTCTATTGTGCAATCGATGATATACTCAAACTTGTTCTTCTATTCTCTCACAGATGGTGAGGACGCGTGCATCCGATGTTCTTGATTCGGGAGATGCCGCTACCCCCGTCGCTCGAGGTCGTGGTAGAGGCAGGGGTAGAGCACCTGCCCGAGGTAGGGGACGAGGGCGTCCCAGAGCTATACCAGTCACACCACCAGCGGACGCTACCCTAGAGGAGCAGGACGAGGTGTCTCCAGTAGCTCCTGCTCCAGTAGACTTTATGACGGCTCCGGGATTCCAGGAGGTCATGGGCCGTATGATGAGATTCATGGACACCATGTCCCAGACTGGCCTATTTCCAGTAGATCCTGCCACTTCTCAGGCGGGAGGGGGAGTCCATACCCCTACCGCTCAGGCCGCAGGACAAGCAGCAACAGTACACCATACCCTAGGTACACCGCCCGTGGGTGGGATCCAGCCTGTAGCAGCAACACCAGAGCCCAGGACAGTTGCAGAGGGTGATCAACAGAAGATGTTAGATAGATGGACTTGACTACGCCCTCCAGCCTTCGGGGGTGAGCGAGGTGAGGATGCCCAGGACTTCATCGATAGGTGCAGGGACAGACTGCCCAACATGAGGATCTTGGAGTCTCATGGGGTCGACTTCACTACATTCCAGTTAGAGGGCAGAGCTCGCAGGTGGTGGCAGTCTTATATACTTAGCAGGCCAGCAGGTTCTCCTCCGGTTACTTGGGAGTAGTTCACACAGATGTTCTTGGACATATATATTCCACCCTTTGAGAGGGAAGAGCTGCGGGGTCAGTTTGAGCGGCTAGAGCAGGGGCAGATGTCGGTGACAGATTATGAGGCTAGGTTTTCAGAGCTATCTCGCCATGCACTCATGATATTGCCTACAGATGCCGAGAGAGTGCGGAGGTTCATAGCAGGATTGCATCCGGGTATTAGGTCCACTATGGCTCGAGAGGTGGAGATAGGTACTCCTTATCAGCTCGTAATGGAGATTGCTCGCAAGATCGAGGGTTATCGGTCGAGGAGCAGGGAGTAGGGTCAGCAGGACAAGAGGGCCAGGTTCTCAGGGGATTTCAAGGATGCTCCAGCTAGGAGCAGAGGTCAGTTCGGGGGTGGTCAGCCCAGCAGGCATTCATATTCAGCACCTCCACTACCTCCTTGAGGTGGTTCAGTGAGGCCTCAGTTCAGTGCCATGCCAGAGCGTTCCTACCGTCCTCCAGCCATCCAGAGTTCACCCAGTGGCTACTCCAGTCACTAGAGATCCTCCAGTTCATACCTCAGAGTTATGCCAAATGGTCCACATCGCTCCCCGGTCATTCAGGGTTCTTCCTCTTCGGGGCAGCAGACTATGGTACCCGGAGGTTATTTTGAGTGCGGAGAGCCATGCCACATGAAGAGGCATTGTCCCAGATATCGGGGCAAGGCAGTGCAGCAGGGTTATCAACCTATGGTTTCAGCACCAGCAGTCCGGCCACCTAGAGGTGGAGGACAGGTCGGCAGGGGTCGACCTAGAGGGGGAGGCGGGGGTCAGTCACCTCCGCTTCACTCTGGGAGAGCTCAGTCTTCAGGTGCTACAACCAGATTTTATGCCATTCCGGCCATATCAGATGCAGTGGCCTCAGACGCCGTGATCACAGGTATTATCTCAGTATGTGGTAGAGAGGCTTCAGTACTATTTGATCCAGGATCCACGTATTCATATGTTTCAGTACTATTTGCTCATTTTCTGGATGTTCCTCGTGAGTCCTTGGGTTCTCCTTTATATGTGTCCACTCCTATGGGCGATTCTGTGGTGGTAGACCGGGTCCATCGGTCTTGTATGATTACCTTCTGCGGATTCGAGACCAGAGCGGACCTTCTATTGCTCGACATGGTAGATTTCGAGGTCATTCTAGGCATGGATTGGTTGTCTCCTTATCATGTCGTGCTGGATTGCCATGCCAAGATAGTTACTTTAGCCATGCCTGAGTTGTCGAGGCTGGAGTGGAGAAGTTCTTCAGTTAGTGCATCCAGCCGGGTCATCTCCTTCCTGAAGGATCGACATATGGTCGAGAAGGGTTGTTTGGATTACCTTGCTTATGTGCGGGACATCACCGCCAAGTCCCCGACTATTGATTCGGTGCCAGATGTTTGAGAGTTTGCCGATGTATTTCCTTCAGATCTTCCAGGCATGCCTCCAGATCGAGACATTGATTTCTGTATTGATTTAGCTCCAGATACTCAGCCTATTTCCATTCCCCCGTACCGAATGGATCCTAAGGAGTTGAAGGAGCATCTTGAGGAGTTTTTGGCTAAAGGGTTCATCAGGCCGAGTGTATCACCATGAGGTGCTCCAGTTCTATTTGTGAAGAAGAAGGATGGGTCTATGCGGATGTGTATTGATTACCGCCAGTTGAATAAAGTTACTATTAAGAATAAGTACCCTCTGGCACACATCGATGATTTGTTTGACCAGTTGCAGGGTGCTCGTGTGTTTTCTAAGATTGATTTGAGATCGGGTTATCATCAGTTGAAGATTCGGGCTTCAGATGTTCCGAAGACTGCATTTCGTACCAAATATGGCCATTACGAGTTCCTAGTGATGTCTTTTGGCTTCACTAATGCCCCAGCAACATTCATGGACCTGATGAATAGAGTATTCAGGCCGTATATTGATTCCTTCATCATTGTCTTCATTGATGACATCTTGATTTACTCACGGAGCTTGGGTGAGCACGAGCAGCATTTGAGAGTTGTGCTTCAGACCTTGCGAGAGCAGAAGTTGTATGCTAAGTTCTCCAAGTGTGAGTTCTGGTTAGAGTCTGTGTCATTTCTGGGGCAAGTGGTATCCGGAGAGGGTATCAAGGTTGATCCACAGAAGATTGAGGCAGTTTAGAGTTGGCCGCGTCCTACTTCAGCTACAAAGATCAGGAGCTTTCTGGGTCTAGCAGGCTATTATCGCCGATTTGTGGAGGGATTCTCTTCTATTGCAGCTCCACTGACTAGATTGACTCAGAAGAATGCCCCATTTCAGTGGTCCGACGAGTGTGAAGCAGGCTTTCCGAAGCTCAAGTTAGCATTGACCTCAGCACTAGTTCTGACATTGCCTTCCGGTTCTGGGATGTATAATGTGTATTGCGACGCTTCATGCGTTGGGTTGGGATGTGTGTTGATGCAGGATGGGAGAGTTATTGCTTATGCTTCGCGTCAGATGAAGGTTCATGAGAAGACTTACCCTGTGCACGACTTAGAGTTGGCGGCAATTGTTCATGCTCTGAAGATTTGGAGGCACTACTTGTATGGCGTGTCTTGTGAGGTTTATACCGACCACCATAGTTTGCAGCACTTATTCAAGCAGAGGGACCTTAATTTGAGGCAGAGGAGGTGTCTTGAGTTGTTGAAGGGCTATGACATCACCATTCTATATCATCCGGGCAAGGCAAATGTGGTAGCAGATGCTTTGACCAGGAGGGCAGAGAGTATGGGTAGCTTGGCCTACATTGCAGCTGAGGAGAGACCTCTAGCCTTGGATATTCAGTCCTTGGATAATCGCCTTGTGAGATTAGATCTTTCGGAGCCTCGTCGAGTTCTAGCTAATGTGGTTACTCAGTCTTCATTATTGGGAGAAATTAAGGCTCGACAGTTTGATGATTCGTGCTTAGCCGAGCTTCGGGATACAGTGGTCCAGGGCAGGGCCAAGGAGGTTACCTTGGGTGAGGATGGTGTTTTGAGACTCCAGGGCCGTTTGTGTGTTCCTGATGTTGATGGCCTGAGGGAGAGGATTCTAGAGGAGGCACACAGTTCTCGGTACTCTGTTCATCCGGGTGCGACAAAGATGTATCATGATTTGAAGCAGCATTACTGGTGGAGGCGGATGAAGGAGGACATTGTGCAGTATGTGGCTAGGTGTCTTAATTGCCAGTAGGTTAAGTACGGGCATCAGAGGACAAGAGGCCTACTGCAGCAGATGCCCATTCCTGAGTGGAAATGGGAGCGCATCACTATGGACTTCGTGGTTGGGTTGCCTCGGACTTTGCGGAAGGTTGACGCAGTTTGGGTCATTGTGGATAGATTGACCAAATCGACACATTTCATTCCTGTGGCTACTACTTACACTTCTGAGAGGCTAGCCCAGATCTACATTCGGGAGATAGTCCGGTTGCATGGTGTGCCGGTGTCCATTATATCAGATCGAGGTCCTCAGTTCACCTCGCACTTCTGGAGAGCATTGCACAGTGAGATGGGCACTCAGATAGATCTCAACTCAGCATTTCACCCTCAGACTGATGGCCAGTCAGAGCATACGATTCAGATATTGGAGGATATGCTCAGGGCATGTGTGCTTGATTTTGGGGGTCAGTGGGACTATTTCTTGCCTTTAGCGGAGTTTGCGTACAATAATAGTTATCAATCCAGCATCGAGATGGCTCCATTTGAGGCTTTGTATGGTCGGCAGTGTCGTTCTCCTATCGGGTGGTTTGAGCCTGGCGAGGCTAAGTTATATGGCACGGATCTAGTGACAGATGCTTTGGAGAGGGTGAAGATAATTCAGGAGAGGCTTCTCACAGCTCAGTCCAGACAGAAGAGTTACGCGGATCAGAGGGCGCGAGATGTAGCATTTATGGAGGGAGATAAGGTTCTACTGAAGGTTTCGCCGATAAAGGGCATTATGAAATTCGGGAAGAAGGGCAAGCTGAGTCCCAGGTTTATAGGTCCTTTCGAGGTGTTGAGACGAGTCAAAGAGGTTTCATATGAGCTTGCCTTACCTCCCGCCTTATCAGGAGTTCATCCGGTCTTTCATGTATCCATGCTCCGAAGATATCATGCCGACTTTTCTCACGTGGTTGATTTCAGCATTATTCAGTTGGATGAGAAGTTTGGCTACGAGGAGGAGCCAGTTGCTATTATTGATACGCAGGACCGCCCGTTGAGGTCCAAGAGAGTTTCTGCGGTAAAGGTCCAGTGGAGGGGCCAATCAGCTGAGGAGGCGACTTGGGAGTCCGAGGAGGACAAGAGGAGCAGATATCCACAACTATTCAGCACTTCAGGTACGATTCTAGCCCATTCGAGGTCAAACGTTTGTTTAAGAGGGGGAGAATGTAATGACCCGACCGGTCGTTTTGCATATTAGGACCCCGTTTCCCTAAATAAAACTTCCCATAGCGGCTTCTTGTGATGTATGACTTGCGGGGACGAGTGGTTCGGGATTTGGAAGTGTTTAGAGTTCTATAGGAGCACTTGGTTCCTTAAGGTTGGCCTTTTTAGCCAAGTTTGACTTCGGTCAACATTTTTAGCAAACGACCTCGGAATTGAGTTTCGACAGTTTCAGTAGCTTTGTATGATGGTTTCAGACTTGGGCGTATGTTCGGAACGGGTTTTCGATGACCCGGGAGCATTTCGGCGCCCAATATGGAAATCATGATTTCCTTAAGTTTGAAATATGGTTTGGAACGTGATTTTATGTTATCAAGGTCCGAACGAAATTCCAAAATCGGGAATAGTTCCGTTATGTCATTTATGACTTGCCTGCAAAATTTGAAGTCATTCCGAGTAGTATAGGTTGGTTCGGCGCATCGTTATAGAAATCAAGAACTTGAAGTTCTTAAGTTTGATTCAATTTGGTTTTGGGGTCAATATTCTGAGTTTTGTTGTTGTTTTTCACGTTCCGGAAATTTGAGTGAGTTTGTATCTGAATACAGACTTGACAGTGCTTTTGGACGGGGTCCCGAGGGGCTCGGGTGAGTTTTGGACCCCCGGGAGCTAAGTTCATAAAACCAGATTTTTGCTGTCTGGTTTCCTTCTTCGAGATCGTGGAAGGGGGGCCGCGTTCGCGGAGAAGGAATTGGGCTGGGCTGCTGAATGCTCTACGCGTTCGCAGAGTACTCTCCGCGATCACGGTGGGTTGGGTCCCTGACCTTCGCGATCGCGTCCTTGTCTCCGCATTCGCGATGGGTTGGATCCCTGACCATCGCGATCGCACCCATGTCTTCGCGTTCGCATAGGTGTAGGAAGGGACCATGCCCGTTTACTCTTCACGATCACAGGTTATCCACCGCGTTCGCGGAGGTCTAGCCAGTTGGCCTTCGCGATCGCGGGACCCTTCCCTCATTCACATAGAAGGGCCCCAGGGGGCCTGGGCCATTGGCCTTCGCGATCGCAGGCCCCTTGTCGCGATCGCGATGAAGGGGCAGCTGGGCAGTATATCCTCTTCAAAAACTTGGGATTTTTCATTTCTTAACATAAGAGTCCACCATTTGAGAGCTTGGGAGTTTGGAGAAAGTGTCCCACGACCTAGCTACTGTCAAGGTAAGTTAATTCCACTTCAACACTAGTTTAATACATGGATTTCAACTTGAATTAACTACTAAATTATGGAAAAGTCAAGAATTGGGTAGTAAATTTAGGGTTCTTGAGGAAATTAGCGAATTGTCCATTTAATGCTATGAATTCAAGTAGAAACTACATATTAATGATCCTTAGGCTATGGGTGAGTGATTCCTTTGAGAATTTTCGGAATCCGAGCGTGCGGACCGGGGGTTGAATTTTGGGAATTCTTCAAGAATGTTAAACTTTTGAATAAATAGGATAATTTCTCTACCTTGAGCTTGAATTTATATAATTATACCATATTTGGCTAGTTGCGAGTCCTCGGGTGTAGAGGTCGGAGTTTCGGGCGCATCCTTGGTCCGAGGGGTAGATTCGGCACGAGGGGAGTCTCTTTTCTAACCTCGTAAGAGGGAATTGTCCCCATAGGTGATTTATATGCTATGTGCACTTGTTTTGGGGGATACGTGCGTACAAAGTGACGAGAGTCCATACATAGCGGCTATTATTGAAATGTCCAGGTAGTTAGGCCCACAACATGCCTTATATTTATGTGTTATAAGCTCATGTTATGCCTAGCATTGATTCTCTGAGATTTCATGGATTTGGATAATTGGAAGGAAATTGTTATGGAAGGTAAGATTTAATGATATTGTATGTGCTTGTGACCGCTTCACAATTTACATTCTGCCAGCGGAGTGTGATTTCCCCCACTCTCATGGGAGCGGGTCGTACGCCACGGCGTATCTAAAGATGCACTTTTGGGACGGGCCGTTCGATCCTCGGCAGTGCACCTGAGAGATTATACTATGGTACGAATGCACTTATGTGACGGGCCGTTCGATCCTCGGCAGTGCATAGATATTATCCTTATGACTCTGGCCGGTTGTCTTATCCTTGTGTGCGCATGACTATTTGGTACTGTTTCAGTGATATTGGCTCGATAGATACTTGGGAACAAGGAAAGTGTACATTGTTGCTTATTTTCAGTAGTTTTTCCTGGATTTTTGTACTTGAAATGTATCTGGTTCTTACTGTTTGCCATGTCTACTGCATTTCGTTATATCCTGCTTTATATTATTACTGTTGGACCTTAGTGAGTATCGAGTCAACCTCTCGTCTCTACTTCTTCGAGATTAGACGGGATACTCACTGGGTACATATTTATTTAATATGTACTCATGTTGCACTTCTGTACTTAATTGTACAGGTTCTGAGGCTGGTGCTTATGGTTATCAGACCAGAGCTAGATATTGACCGTAGTGGACCTGACTTCACGGTGAGCTTCTTTCTTCTGGTGATCCCCTGCATCACCATGGAGTTTTCTTACTTTTGTTTCCTGTCTATTTATTCGTACAGTGGGATTGTATATTCTATCTTTTGGTTATCCTGTTAGTATGCCTGTGACACTCGTGACACTAGTTCCTGGCACTCACACGTAGTGGTTATTTTGAGATTTTGAGCTGTACATATATATGCTCGTATTTCAGCTCACGTTTCGTTATGGCTATTTTATCTATTACTGGGTTATTATCTTTAGATATCATGTTTTAACTTGTCAAATGTAGTAAATGTTTAACTTTTAATCAAATTAAGGAAGAGCACTTAGTGAAATTTATGTTGGCTTGCCTAATCCCGTTGTTGGACGCCATCATGACCTGAGTTAGGATTTCGGGTCGTGACAACATACATACTTTTGGGAATAACTTTTACAAAAAAAAAAAGATACTAATTGCCCGTTTGAAAGGACAACAAAATATGCAACCATGTAATAAAAATTCTTTCCACTATAATATTGAAAATCAACTAATTACTGACTTTAATAACATACTTCTAATAGAGGAAGAATATTGGGAATTAAAATCTCGCGTTCAATGGCTAAATGACGGATATGCTAATACATCAAACTTCCATCTCTCCACAATAATAAGGCGTAGACGAAATAGAATCCTAAGTCTCCATGATTCACTAGGAAATTGGACCTTTGACATCCAAGTTATTCGTGATACAATCCTTAATTACTACCAAAACCTTTTTACTACTCAAGTAACACAATGCCAAAACGAATTTATACCTACTTTCTCAAACACACAAATGATGACATCCAAGCACTACAAAGACCCCTAACCACTTTAGAGATCACAAATTCAGTTAACTTATTCAAACCTCTTAAAGCCCCTAGGCCGGATGGACTGCACCCCATTTTCTTCCAAATATTTTGGTCAGAAACAAAGCAAGAAATAATCCACACCTGCCAACAAGCTTTCCATACATCCAATATCCCTCCCGAAATAAATAAAACAAGTATCATTGTAACGACCCAATTTCCCCTTCATTGGGTATCGTGATGGCACCTAGTCTAAGGACTAGGTAAGCCTAACATTTTCGTAATAACAACAATAATAAATAACATCCAATAATTTCTGAAATGAAATTCTCTATACATTTTAACATTATCCCAAAATCGGTAGTACAAGTCATAAGCTCTAAAGAGTTTACTACAACTTCTAAATACAACTGTTCACAAATAAGTGAAGACAGTGTAAGAACAAAATAGGACGGCGACTCCGAAGCCTGCGAACGCAGCAACAGGTTTACCTTGAGTCTCCACACAGCAATGCATACTGCTAGCTAAAGATCAACTAACTTCGCAACACCTGGATCTACACAAAAATGTGAAGAAGTGTAGTATGAGTACACCACAGTGGTACCCATCAAGTATCAAGACTAACCTCAATGGCGTAGTGACGAGGAAAAGTCAAGACACCTACTGGACTAGATAACCTGAACAAGTATGAGTATACGAACCACAAAGTATGATATCTACATGAAGACTAAGCAGTATGGCTAACAATACAGTAACTGCAATAAGAAAGGAAGACAATAAGTATTAGCGGAATACCCAAATAATGACACAAGAGGAGGAACGGAAAACAAATCCAAAAATCGAAATCATAGATACAGAAAGGACAAGTAATAACTCAACAACAATGATTGTTTTCACATTAGGTTTTAGTCAATAAAATCAACGAGGTACCGAACCTCAGGCTAATCACAACTCACGGGTCCTAATACCTGAACCCTTACTTTTGGCACCCTGTGCCCTCATCTCAACTAATAACTACACGGATGACTCACGTGTCGAATAGAGTCATTCTCATATAGAAGGAAAGTAAACAAGGGTATACATCTATACTCAACAATATCAAGAAAATCTCTTAGCAGATAAGAATGCTTAACTACGTGTATGCTTGCGGAAATGTCCTAACATAATTCAAACCAGCTAATAAGCATAAGAAAGGAACGGACAACACATAGAATGTTTTCTCACAACTTTCACAAGATAAAGCTCACACAAGTAAGTATACCACTACACAATATCAACAACAAGAATGCCCTCAGGCCAACACAAGTGATCACAAATCACAACACACCTTGTATGGCGACGTGTGCAATAGTAAAGTAAATGCCCGCTTTGTCTCGCCACACATGCGCAACCCACATATATATATATATATATATATATATATATATATATATATATATCGCCTTGTCACGCCGCGTGTGCAAATATCAATAGAAATAACAGCACGACAGAAACCTAGTGCAACCCCATATCAACAACCGCACAGCAAAAACTTCGTGCATCACCATAACAAGTACAACAACAAAAATGACAATAATATAAAGTATGACAAGTAAATTAACTCAAGAACCTTCGATCACAAGAAACGGTAGAACTAGTTCACAAGGATTAACCATAATAAAGAATACTAGGCATAATAAGAACAACTCAACAAGGAGGAAAATAACGTATAACAGTAGTCCCACAATGTAAGGTTCAACAACAAGAAACTAACACGAGTCAAATAATTCCATATAAGGGCGAGTCCACTAAGGCATAGGATATCTAAGCTTCTTTTATGTTTGGGCAAATACAGGAGAGCTACTGCCAATTCCAAATAAAGGTATGCAGCGAGAAGATCACCATAACCTCAACTAAGGGAGAACATTTACAAAAGGGATACTACAACTTCAAATAAAGATAAGCAGTCAGGGAAAAGATAACATGGCAATGGAAGAGATATCAGTTTTCAATTAAGGCACGCATGAATCAAGTAACAATAAGAGTGGATCATGAAGCAATTGAATCTAATTAAGAAGGTAAAAGTGAAACTAGTAATTTAGGATCGTAATCATAACATGAACAACTGCATATTCAATGAATACAAGGACCTAGGAACCCTAAAAGGCCAATCCACAAATAAGTATGATCACGTACTTGTCACCTCGCGTACACAGACTACAATCAACATAGAAGATTCAAATCCTAAGGGGTAGTTCCACACACAAGGTTAAGCAAGATACTTACCTCGAAGAAGACAAACTGGTACTCTAAAATAAACTTCTCGGGTGAAATGACCTCCGGACGGCTCAAATCTAACCAAAATAACTTCAAAGCACAAATAGAACTTATAAGAAACTATTCTGGATCATAAAGTCTCAATTTTTATAAAAATCTAGAAATCCCGCACCTCGGAACCCGAAAAATTTCACAAAACCCGAACACCCATTCCGATACGAGTTCAACCATACTAAAATTATCAAATTCCGATACCATTTCGCCCCTCAAATCATGATTTTTTTATTTTGAAAATTTTCTTCAAAAACCAACATTTTCCTCAACAGTGACAAAATTTTCTTCAAAGAAGGAGCTCGAGGTGGTCAGCAAAGACACTGCGGGAACGCAAAAGGAGCTTCGCAATCGCGAAGAAGAACACCAAAAAAACAGAACATCACTTCAAAAATAGGAGAAATTGACCCGTAGCCCACCCGGAACACACTAGAGGCCCCCGGGACCCCGTCTAAACCCATTAACAAGTTCTATAACCTAACACGAACTCGCTAGAGGTCTCAAATCACATCGAACAACGCCGAAAATACAAATCACACCACGAACCGAACTATGAACTTCCAAATCTTCTAACTTTCGAAAACTCGTGTCGAAACCAATCAAACTAACCCGGAATGACGTCAACTTTTGCAAGAAAGTCCTAAATGACATAACGGAGTTGTTCCAACTCTCAGAATCGCATTCCGACTCCGATATCACCAAAGCCAACTATTGGTCAACCTCTCCACTTTCCAAACTTCAACTTCAACCGAAATGCTTCAAATCACCCTACGGACCTCCAAAACCAAATCCGGACACACGTCTAAGTCCAAAATCATCGTACGAAGCTGTCAATATCAAATGCCGCCGAACGGAACTTATATTTCTCAAAACAATCGGCCGGGTCGTTACATTCTCCCTCTCTTAAACAAACGATCGTCCTCGAACGTGCCAAGAATCGCCTTGAAGTCATCAAATCACTAAATGCACACATCCAACATATACCCACGGGTGCCACGTCACCCCAATCCACATAAGCCTGACGAAACCATCTCAACTGTACTTTATCCTTTCTATCAACAACGATAAGCATCATAGTCAAAATTCTTACCTTCCATTTATTTCTAAAAGACTCGATTCTAAATCCATACCCGGTATCAGTGTCAACCAGCTACAACAACTCATGCCTACACCCATAGGGTACGACCACTCAACACGACACACCACACATAGGCCCAAAATAATATTTCTGATCACAATAGCTGCCTGTAAGCAAAACCAACACCGACAATTAGTCTCATATCCGATAGGAACCCATCCCAAATCTCCACAACATTGACGATGATAAAGGAACCACGAAGACCTCATAACTATGCACCCGAATCAATAAGTCACAACTAACACGACCGGGCACACACCCCGCAAGCTAAAACTCAAGAAGCATAGAACGAAAATGACTGAATATGTAAAGAGAAACACATAAGAGAAATATCAACCAAGCCCAACAGGCACAACTCTCTACCAGTACCATACTATAAATAAATATAACTAGGAAAAATCAAAGTACATGAACAATCATAAGGATCTCATCCTGGTAACATTCCACCGCAGCACAACATATCAAATCATAGGAAATCGCGAGGGTCGCACCCTCAACTCTAAATCACAGGTCGAATATTCATCATATCAATTGAAATCTTCTACTAACTCATTTGTGCCAATAAAATCACAACACTCATAGGACTCTCACCCCTGTAGAGTACTAATTCACAAATCGTAACCAAGAATACTCAGGAATCACATCAAAACCTACCATATTGAACAACAGGAACTCCCCTCTAGTCTCACAACTCTCAAATGACGAATAAAAACAAACGATATACACAACTACCACTCATAGAATCTCCAAACAAGGGCAAACACATAAATAGAGTGCAAATGATGAAACTCACCCATAAATGAAACAACAAATAGGGGAACTCGTCCCGATATGCATAACCGAAACAAAATATGAATGGTGCCCCTCTGTAAAAAATAAAAAACATACATGTATGACATCATCTGGCACAACAACCTCCAGCCTACTATATGAAACACATCAACGGGTCGGGCCTCCCTCTTTCGCCTGAATACCCCGTTGTGACACATCTGCCCGGAGTCTGGGACAATCTCTCACCAAGTGGCTGATATCTCCACACTCAAAGCAACCTCTCCGCTGATGTGGCTGTGGAAATTGTGCCGTACGAGTACCCTGAGATCCATGAGGACCTGAAATACTGTGTGAAGCCGGAAGTGCAAACTGAACTGGCTGGCCCACAAAACCTCTACTATGTCGTACCTTGCCTCTAAAATAAGGACCAGTAGATCTCTCCGGCCTACAAGGCCTTCTCGCCTCCCTATCCTATCTCTCCTGACCTCACTTGTCCTCTCTCTCATATCCCTGCTTGTTCTCTCTCTCATGATCCCACATGCCCTCTACTCGGCGAGCGATCCCTACCACCTACTGAAACAAAACATCAGACTCTAACTCCCGAGCCATGCTGAACTGAATATCATGCCTGAGCCCCTCAATGAATCTACGGACACGCTCACTAACTGTAGCGACCAAAGCAGGTGCATGTCTGGCCAAATCACTGAATCCGACGGCATACTCTGATACTGACATAGTTCCTTGGCGCAGCGGCTCAAACTCCCAGCGCCATGCATCTCGAAAGGACTGAGGTACAAACTATCTCAGGAACATCTTCAAAAACTGAACCCATGTGAGTGAAGCTGACTTGACCAGACTACCTAACTCATACGCCTGCCACCATTGATAAGTCCCTGAGTTGAAACGTAACAAAAATAACCCGACTCGTCTCCACAATACCCATAGTACGAAGAATGCGGTGACACTCCTCCAGGAAACCCTAGGCATCATCTGTCGCCAATCCACTAAAGGTACGGGGTGGTACTTCTTGTACCTCTCAAGTCTAAGCTTTTCTCCCTCAGATGTTGCTGCCCTAGCCACGGGCTGAACTGGGATCACAGGTTGTGTTTCCATGACACCTAGGACCTGACCAACATGAACTCGCTACTCTGGAGTGTGGGCGGTAGGAGTCTAAGCTCCTTCCCCCGTCTAAGAAGTAGCTGGTGCAACCGGAATCAATCTCGCCTAAGTCAATGCACCAAACATACTCAGGAACTAAGCTAAGGTCTCCTAAAGTCCGGGGGTAACAGCAGACGCCTCCGGTACTTGTCCCCCAACTGGAACGACTGGTAGCTCCTCAACTACTGCTTTGGTAGGTTTCCTAGCAGAAACACGTGCTTCTCGTCGGCCTCTGCCTCTACCCCTAGAGACATCTGCTATGAGGGTAACGTCGTTGGTAACTACAACTCGTGTCCTTACCATCTGTGAGAGAATGGAATGATAAAAGTTCAAACTTTGAGATCAATGAACTCGCACGATAGGAATGAAGGAAGTGAAATTGTCCTAATAGTTCTGTAGCCTCTCGAAGATAAGTACAGACGTCTCCGTACCGATCCGCAACTTTACTAAACTCGCTTATGAAACTAGAGCTCTGATACCACCTATGAAGCTAGAGCTCTGATACCAACTTGTCACGACACAATTTCCCCTCCATTGGGCATCGTGATGGAACCTAGTCTAAGGACTAGGTAAGCCTAACAGTTTCGGAATAACAACAATAATAAATAACATCCAATAATTTCTGAAATGAAATTCTTTATACATTTTAACATTTTTCCAAAATCGGTAGTACAAGTCATAAGCTCTAAAGAGTTTACTACAACTTCTAAATACAATTGTTCACAAATAAGTGAAGACAGTGTAAGAACAAAATAGGACGGTGACTCCGAAGCCTGCGAACGCAGTAGTGACTAGGAACAGTCAAGACACCTACTGGACTAGATAACCTGAAAAAGTATGAGTATAGGAACCACATAGTATGATATCTACATGAAGACTAAGCGGTATGGCTAACAATACAGTAACTGCAATAAGAAAGGAAGACAAAACGTATCAGCGGAATACCTAAATAATGACACAAGAGGAGGAACGAAAAACAAATCCAAAAACTGAAATCACAGATACAGAAAGGACAAGTAATAACTCAACAACAATGACCGTTTTCACATTAGGTTTTAGTCAATAAACTCCACGAGGTGCCAACCCTCAGGCAAATCACAACTCACGGGTCCCAATACCTGAACCCTAACTTTTGGCATCATGTGCCCTCATCTCAACTAATAACTGCACGGACGACTCACGTGTCGAATAGAGTCATTCTCACATAGAAGGAAAGTAAACAAGGGTATACATCTATACTCAACAATATCAAGAAAATCTCTTAGCAGATAAGAATGCTTAACTACGTGTATGCTTGCGCAAGTGTCCTAACATAGCTCAAACCAGCTAATGAGCATAAGAAAAGGAACGGACAACACATAGAATGTTTTCTCACAACATTCACAAGATAAAGCTCACACGGGTAAGTATACCACTACACAATATCGACAACAAGAATTCCCTCAGGCCAACACAAGTGATCACAAATCACAACACACCTTGTATGGCGACGTGTGCAATAGTAAAGTAAATGCCCGCCTAGTCTCGCCACATGTGCATAATAACGTTCCCACCTTGTATCGCCACGTGCGCAACCCTCCCCCCCCATATATATATATATATATATATATATATATATATATATATATATATATATATATATATATATCCCGCCTTGTCACATCGCACGTGAAAATATCAATAGAAATAACAGCACGACAGAAACCTCGTGCAACCCCATATCAACAACCGCACGGCAGAAACCTCGTGCATCACCAATTCACCATAACAAGCATGACAACAAAAATGACAATAATATGAAGTAGGACAAGTAAATCAACTCAAGAACCTTCAATCAAAAGAAACGGTAGAACTAGTTCACAAGGATTAACCATAATAAAGAATACTAGACATAATAAGAACAACTCAACAAGGAGGAAAATAACGTATAACAGTAGTCCCACAATGTAAGGTTCAAAACCAAGAAACTAACACGAGTCAAATAATTCCATATAAGGGCGAGCCCACTAAGGCATAGGATATCTAAGCTTCTTTTATGTTTGGGCAAATGTGGGAGAGATACTGCCAATTCCAAATAAAGTTATGCAATGAGAAGATCACCATAACCTCAACTAAGGGGGGAACATTTACAAAAGGGATACTACAACTTCAAATAAAGATAAGCAGTCAGGGAAAAGATAACATGGCAATGGAAGAGATATCGGTTTTCAATTAGGGCATGTATGAATCAAGTAAAAATAAGAGTGGATCATGAAGCAGTTGAATCTAATTAAGCAGATAAAAGTGAAACTAGTAAGTTAGGAACGTAATCATAACAAGAACAACTGCATATTCAATGAATACAAGGACCTAGGAACCCTAAAAGGCAAATCCACAAGTAAGTCTGATCACATACTCGTCACCTCGTGTACACAGACTACAATTAACATAGAAGATTCAAATCCTAAGGGGTAGTTCCCCCACACAAGGTTAGGCAATATACTTACCTCAAAGAAGACAAACTGGTACTCTAAAATGAACTTCTCGGGTGAAATGACTTCCAGGGGGCTCAATTCTAACTAAAATAACTTCAAAGCACAAATAAAACTTATAAGAAACTATTCCGGATCATAAAGTCTCAATTTTTATAAAAATCTATAAATCCCGCACCTCAGAACCCGACAAATTTCACAAAACCGAACACCCATTCCGATACGAGTTCAACCATACTAAAATTATCAAATTCCGATACCATTTCGCCCCTCAAATCATGATTTTTTCATTTTGAAAATTTTCTTCAAAAACCAACATTTTTCTCAACAGTGACAAAATTTTCTTCAAAGAAGGATCTCGAGGTGGTCAGCAAAGACACTTCGCGAACGCAGAAGGACCATCGCGATCACGAAGAAGAACACCAGAAAAATAGAACATCACTTCAAAAATAGGAGAAATAGACCTGTTGCCCACCCGGAACACACCTAAGGATCCCGGGACCCCGTCTAAACCCTTAAACAAGTTCTATAACCTAACACGGACTCGCTCGAGGTCTCAAATCACATCAAACAATGCCGAAAATACAAATCGCACCACGAACCTAACTATGAGCTTCCAAATCTTCTAACTTCGAAAACGCGTGTCGAAACCAATCAAACCAACCCGGAATGACGTCAACTTTTGCAAGCAAGTCTCAAATGACATAACAGAGCTGTTCCAACTCTCGGAATCACATTTCGACTTCGATATCACCAAAGTCAACTACTGGTCAACCTCTCCACTTTCTAAACTTCAACTTTCGCCGAAATGCTTCAGATCACCCTACGGACCTCCAAAACCAAATTCGGACGCACGTCTAAGTCCAAAATCATCATACGAGGCTGTCAAGATCCAATGCCGCCGAACGGAACTTAAATTTCTCAAAAACGACCGGGTCGTTACAATCATCCTAATTCCTAAGACTAACTTTCCAGAATCCATACACCAATACAGACCAATTGGCCTATGCAACACCATATACACGATCATAAATAAAATTATCGTTAATAGAATTAAACCTCTTCTTCCCAAATTAATCAATCCAACTCAAAGCAGCTTCCTAAAAGGTCGTAAGGCAGCTGACAATATTATCCTTGTTCAGGAAATCATACACTTCTTTAAAAAACAACAAGGTAAAAAAGGGAATATGTTGATAAAAATAGACCTCGAAAAAGCTTTCGATCGATTAGAATGGTACGTTATTCGTTTTTTCCTACAACACTTACGCTTTACATTACCTTTGATTAACCTCATAATGTCTATTTTGAGCAAACAGAAATATATATATATATATATATATATATATTAAAGCTACGTAATATTTGTTACATCATAGTCTTCATTTGTGTCACGAAGGATACTTTGATTGCCTAAGCTTCCCAACATATTGCAAGCATCCATGGTTAGGTACTTAACAAAAAACATGATTGTCTTGGTCATACTTCACAAAACTAACAACACAATTTGGAGGGGATACAAAAACTTTTTTTCCTTTTCCTGAAATCCTGTCATCCTTAGCCAGTTGGTGTGCCACAGTGTTTCCTTGTCTAAATACGTGCTGGAGGAGGGTCACCTTCCCTTGGTGAATTAACAACTTGCCATCATTAACAAGATTATCAAGTAATATATTACCCTGATGTATAGTTTGAATTGCCTCCGCACAATCCGTTTCTATTTCTAGTGGGAATAAACGCCACACATGGGCAGTTTTGAGTCCTTCCTTTAAACCCCTAGCATGTATAGATTTTGTGAAGCCAACAATGCAGTGACCATTTGTATTACGGAACACCCCCTCCCCATGCCACTTTTTTTATGATAGTCCTTGTAACTAGAATCAATATTTAATTTGTATCAACCTCTAGGAGATTTTTGCAAATTTATTTTCAGTTGAATCTTCTTAAGGGGGACTGGACTGTTTTCAGTGAGGAGTGTGAATTCTAAAGCCCTATGGATAATGTTGTTTGTGATTATTGGGTGTCTCGAATTGTTTTGATTGTTAGAATTTCTGTTTATCCAAATCTCCCATAGGACAAAAGGAAAAAAAGGAGTTCCACTTTAGGAGCCAATTTCTCATTGAGCAATCAAGTTTTTTTAATTGTAAGAGCAGTGATCACCCATGGGATTATAAATCTTTGACCAACCCATACTCTCCCAAAGAGGTTTGATTACCTCACAATCGAAGAAGATATGAGTGATTGATTCTTCTTCCTTTAAATCACACATGGGACATAGGGGATCAATATTAATTCCTATACGATCCAGGTATTTTCTACAAGGTAGTTTGCTATGGAGGCATTGCCATAGAAAAAAATCTAATCTTGTTTGGGCAATTTAAAGACCAAATCCATTCAAAATCCAATTGATTTCCCATATTAGGCTCGATTAGGCTATAACAACTTCTAGTAGTGAATCAAATTTTTGTCTTAAGGATATTTTATTGGATATCAGTAGGGATATCCATCGATAGTTTAGCAAGATCCCGTTTGCGATCAATATATATATCTCTAATTTTAAGGTTGTAATTAGGCATGAGAGGGACTTCAATTGAATTCCTCAGACTCATTATATTAGGGATCCATCTTGTGTCCCATATGTTCAAGTTAGAATTTAGGTGTGGTGACCATGTAATTCCTTTTGCACATAATTCCCACCCTTTAATAATAGCCTTCCAAATAAAGGATTGGTTAAATTTGAAATAATTTCCCCCATATTTAGTAATAATTAGTCTTGCCCAAGGAGTTGTGGCTTGTGTAAGTAGCCTCCATACTAGACTAGCCAAGTTGGTCATATATTTTGCGTTGACATTATGGATGCCTAGACCACCCGTAGCTTTAGGTTGACATACTTTTGACCATTTAATAAGATGAATTTTTCTTCCTGTTTTCAGTCGTACTCCAGATAAAGTCCCTCTGGATTTTGTTAATAATTTTAAGGGTCCTTTTTGGTAGAAGGGTGTATTGCATGTAATAGTTTGATATAGAATTTAAGCAAGATTGGGCCAGGGTAGTTCTCCCAGCTATATTGATAAATCTCATTTTCCAAGAGGCAAGTCTTGTTCTCATTTTGTCAATTATGAATTGATAATTTGCCGATTTAGGATTTTTATTTAATATTGAAAACCCTAAATAGGTACCAAAAGTATCACTTTTCTTAATACCTGTCATATTGCTAATACTTATCATAGTGGTAGGATGGCCGTTTTGCGAGAATAGGATTTTTGACTTGGTATGGTTTATGCTTTGTACAGTGAACAAAAATACTTAAGGCCTAACTTAATGGTTTGACACGATTTTTCATTAGCCTTGGCCATTAGTGTGAAGTCATCATAAAAAAATAGATGAGAGAAGCTAGGGCTTCTCCTCCCTATAGTGATCGGATCCCAATTGCAAATATCAAATTTATTTTCAATATATCTAGATAGAATTTCCAAGCAAAGGATAAATATGTATGGTGATAGAGGGTCACCCTGTCTAATTCATCTACTAGGCTCGAAGAAAGTGGTGATAGAGCCATTCACAAGAATTGCAATAGAGCTTGATGAGATACAACTAAGTACAAGCTTTGAGAATTTTGGAGGAAATTTGAAAACTATAAGGGTGTGGTAGATAAAGGACCATTCTATACGGTCGAAGGCTTTTTCCAAATCAATTTTTAAGATCATATGACCTTGTTTGCCCTTAATTTTCTTTAGGTTAGAAATTAATTCCTGAATTATAATGGCATTATCCGAGGCTCTTGTATTATTCATAAAACTAGATTGGAATGGACTTATAATTTTGTCTAGAAAAGGTTTAAGACGATTTGCAAGGATTCTGGTAATAATTTTGTAAATAGTGTTGCAGAGGCCAATAGGTCTAAAAATTTTAATATTGTTTGCATTAGGCATTTTGGGGATCATGCAAAGGTAAGTTTTATTAATTTCCTTAGGAATGTCTTGTCTTTTGAAGATATCATGGCAAAGATTTGTAAGTGATTGCCCTATGATGTTTCAGTATTTATGATTAAAAAATGGGTGGAGTCCATTTGGTCCCGGGGCTTTGAAAGGTTTGAACGAAAATATAGTCTTCTTGATCTCACTATCTAGAAGTGGGCTATCTAGTGAATCAAGTTCTATTCTGGGATGACTAGAAACATTTATCCCTATGTCCTTCTAATGTGTGCAAGAATGAGATATGGTAAAAATATTACTGAAGTAGTTTAAAACATGGGACATGATTAACTTATGGTCGTTGATCCAATTTTCAGCCTCATCCTTAAAGTAAGTAATTTTATTTTTTCTTGTTCTGTTAGAGGCAGATATGTGGAAGCATTTTGTATTAGCATCCCCTTCGTTTAACCATATAATCCTAGACCTCAATTTCCAATAGTCCTCTTCAATTTTTAGAATGTCATTATAGTCTTTCTTAAGGTTACATTCTAGGGTTTGTAGGAAAGTGTTATGAACATAGTTCTTAGGATTTTGTATACCTTGAAGTCTTGTTATTAATTTCCTTTTCCCCCCGTTATGTCTCCAAAATTCTTATCTTTCCAAGGCTTAATACTATTTATAAAAGATTTGCTGGAACAGAACTAGTCAGCACCATGCCAATTTTGTTTAACCAGATTTTGAAAATCTGGGTGTCTACACCAATAAATCTCTAAACGGAAGGGTTGAATATGCCCTTGTCTATTTCTAGGAATTAGTTATACTAAAATAGGATTATGGTCGGAGTAGGTTTTGGGCAAATGAATAATCGAGTAGTTAGGAAATAGTTCACAACATTCTTCATTTCCTAGGGCTTTGTCCAATCTTTCCATTATTAGACCTTTGTTTTTATGCCTATGATTTGACCAAGTGTATTTTCACCCTTTGTATCCCAAATCCATTAGGTTACACTTATACATCTTTGATAAGAGAAAAATCTGCCCTATTATTATTAGTAGGTCTCCCCCCAAATTTTTTATTTGAACCTAATATATCATTAAAGTCACCTCCTATCAACCAAGGGCCTTTACAGATATTAGAAATGTTCTCTAGGTTATCCCACATAATATTTCTATATTGATAATTGGTGCTAGCATAAATGGAATAAAATAACCAAGTTTTACGTATGGGTAGTACCTCATTTGTAGCATGAATATCCTGATTTCTACGAATGAAGTTATGGACAGTGACCACCTCATGGTTCCACCTAACAACCATGCCACCTGACTGACCTTCCGCTGGTACTTCTATTAGCTTGGAAAAACCAAAGTCCTCAAGCATTTGTTCATGGTTTATCATCCTAGTTTCTAGCAAGGTTACCATGCCTATACGTATCAATCATCTCCTTAAGGTTCCTTCTGAAGTTGTCATTGTTTCCCCCTCGAACATTCCAAATGATAAAATTATTTAGACGATTCATTGATTGATTTAGATTTACATTCACTGGTTCCCCATTCTCCCTCACCCCTCCTAGAAAGACATGGTTCCTTCGTAGAGATGGTACAAGTATCATGGCTATGTTGCCCACTGTTGGATCATGTGGTGTCCTGATATCCATTCAGCACTTGTAAAGTGCTTGGGGACAGTTGAGCATGTGCCTCTTCTCCTGCATCTCCGTGAAGAGATACACATTTACCCCATCTAGATTTGAGAATACTAGGACTTGCTCTGAGCCGAGGTTGATGGGTTCTTCTATCTCTTCCTCCGTTGCTGCCTCTGCCAGAACTTGTTCTTGCATTGCATGGGGGTATGATGGTGGTGCATGTTGGATCACTTGGTTGATTGGTTGTTCCTATGCATGTTGGGTGGTTTCCCAAGGCATGAATATGGGATTCAGATGAGTTAGCATCTCTGATAGGAAGAAGGGAATGTCTGGGAGGGTATTCTGTGGTTGTATTGGGTTGAAGTGTGGTGGCATGTTCCACTGGTGAATCATTGCATGTACTAGATTTGGGTTTAATGATGGTGCTAGTGGGTGTAGGATATTGTTGAGCCAAACTTGGTTCAAATAGTTTCTCATTACATGTACTAGATTTGGGTTTAACGATGGTGCTAGTGGGTGTAGGATATTGTTGAGCCCTCTGTTATTAGTTGTGCTAGGTATTAAGTGTTGTGAAGAATTACTATTGACTCCTGGACATTGGCTTGGATGCTAAATGAGACTGCATGTCCCATTATCCCCATTTCCATCCATGAGAGAAGTTGATAGTTTTGGGTTTGAGGGGGTTGGGCATAGAATACTTGAGGGTTTGCTGGTTGTGGTGGGGATTGGGGTAGGTTTTCCATCGTTTGGTTTCTGTGTTGACTTAGTATTTGGATTAGTGTGTGTCTCCTTCTAAGAGAAGATGGGATTCTTGGCATTTCGAATGGAATATTTGGTATTTAATGGAATGAATGCAGACATGGGATTAGGGTTATCAATGGAGGGGATGGGATTGATGGTAGAGGTAATGATTGGAGTGTCTTCTTGCATGGCCTCTGAATGGTCATCTTTTAGATTTATAGGGTTATATTGTAAGGATATGATATCCTTTTCGTGTTCACTGTAAGGGGCCATTTATTTTTCCTTTGGTTCTTTAATCGCCATTTGGACAACATGCTTTGGGGGGTTGATTCTCAAATCTTTGGGATAGATTGTTACTTATAGAATCGGCAATAGGGGGATTAGTAGCAGGTTGCTTTATTAATTTATTAGGATGCCGTGTAAAGTTAGTATTCTTAAAAGGGTTAATGATATTATCTTTGCTATCTAATTGCATGTCATATTTTTCGTTACTAGTAAAAGTAGAACGTAAGAGTCTACTAATGCCACGTCACTATCCGATGAGTCTAAATGTCTAATTTCATAGGAGGTTTTAGGAGAATTTTTATTTTCATTTTGTATGGCTTTGTCCAAAACCATTTGCTCTTCATTAAAATGGTGAAGTGGTTTTGGACTAGTAAAGTGGTATTGTCCATATTCCTCTTTGCCGGAATTTTTTTACCATTGTAAAAAGGATTTTGAGCAATTTCTTTTGATTTGTATTGTATAACTTGAGTGTCGATGTACTTACCTGTGTTAACATTGAATAAATTTACTGAGATACCTGGGCCTTGAAGCTTCTCCCTTGGTTTGATGTTATTTGATGGATTGTTTTTCGAATTTTGCCTCTTACCTTTGTTGAAAGTGACAGTTTTCCATTCACCTTCATGGTTCTCCTCGTTTGAACTTGGTGTATCATTTTCTAGGCAGGAGCTTGATTTTATATTTTTTGTACATAATTTCATATAGGAGAGGTGTGTCCCAGTCTTCCACAAGTCATACATAGTAGATTTTCTCCTTCATAGTGTATATACTGCTTGTGTATACCGATGTAGATGAAAGGTTGTACCGGAAAATCCAAAGAAATTTCCACTTAGAGTCTTGCATAGCGACCCCTTATTGTTGTTGATGTACAAACATCAATTTTCAGTAATCGTCCAACGGAGTTGGCACCATATCCATAATCATTAATGGCACACCTACTCCTTTCTTCCAACCTTCTAGAGGTATAAGACAAGGAGACCCTCTATCACCATACCTATTTATCATATGTATGGAATCATTATCCCGCATTATCGAGCACAACGTAGACATTTGCCGATGGACCCCCATACACCTAAATAAAAAGGCTCAACCACTCTCACACTTCATGTTTGCAGACGACCTCATCCTTTTAGCACAAGCAACCACCTCTAATACTACTAAAATAATTGAAATATTCTAACAATTAAGTGCAATATCTGGACAAAGAATCAACTTTCAGAAATCAAAGCTCATTTTCTCAGCAAACGTAAACCCTTATCTTAGCCAGATCATATCAAAGTCCTTAAACATCCCCATCACCACAAACATGGGCAAATACTTAGTTGTACCAATCACACATACCCAACCTAAAAATTCGATTACCAATACATTATCGATCAAGTTACTTCAAAACTATCTGGTTGGAGATCAAAATTTCTCATCCTGGCGGGAAGAACAACCCTAATCAAATCAATGCTAAAAGCAATTTTCACATATGCAATGAAAATTAATTACTACCACCCAAATTAATATACAAACCAGAACAAATTCAACGTAACTTCCTATGGGGCTCAACTGATAAAAAATGTAAATTGAATTTAATAAATTAGGATAAAATAACCACGCCAAAATAAGAAGGGGGATTGGGAATACAAAAGCTATCTCAAAATAATAAAGCCATGCTAACAAACCTTCTTTGGCGCTACACTCATCCCAATAACTCTCCTTGGATAGCAATTTTATGTGCAAAATATGACCATCCACAAGAACTTTCCAAAAACTTTTTATTCAAACAAAAAACTCACCCTAATGACTCCTACATTTGAAAAAACATTGATTATTGTTGCTCAGGAACCAATTGGAACATAACCAATGGTAAAAACATAAATCTCTGGTCTGGTCACTGGATTGCAAACAACCTATCTCTTAGACACTTAATCCATGGACCTATTCCTAAACGCGAACTTTATAAACCAGTGGCACATCTCATCTCACATTCAACCTGGAACACCTCTAACCTTTCCTTTCTATTACCCCCATAAATCATATCCCTCATCAAAACACCCCCATCCTTACAACCCAACAAGGAGATGATACATCCTACTGGCACCACTCAAATGATGGATCATTTATACTTCCTCATCCTATTTATATATATTATACCAAGACCATCACTGTAAAATAAAATTTCACAATAATTGGATCTGGAAACTAACCACATTACCAAAAATAAAGTATTTTGTATGGCTTCTTGCACATGATAAACTCCCAACCAAATCACTTTTATACCATAGGAAAATCACTAACAACCCCTACTTCCCAAACTATATTGATATTCGGGAAGATATCCCACATATTTTTCTACAGTGCAAACCAGAAAACGACTTGTGGCGCCAGCGCCGTATAAAAATACCTTCAACCAACCTCATACACTGGTTACACAAGTTATGCACCTCACACACACAAATCCAAATGAACTCCAACACTACTATACCATATTTCATTCTAACTCCCATTCTCCTGTGGCAATTTTGGCTAAACCGCAATAATAACCACTTCAAAAATCAAAATCACCAAATAGCCCCATCACAATTATCTCATTAGCATCTCAAGTATATTACTTAACAAATATACCTAGCAATATGTGATGACCCAAACGGTCATCTTATGTAATTTAAGCTATATCTGTGTTCCGAGGCTCCGAGAGCCTCCGTTAGTCTTACCTCGATATACGTGCGCAGCCCGGGCGTGTAGCCGGGAAGCTATTATGTGAAAATTTGATAAAAATGAGTTTTGATAATTAATAAATGAATATAGTTGACTTTGGTCAACATTT